>JAVQJG010185328.1:0-11052 GCA_036024015.1 Craterocephalus amniculus | reverse complement strand
CTACTAAAATTTCAACCTCAATGGTATTGAAAATTCTTTTTGCGTTTGGGTTCCTTTCTCTCCGGATCCTTGCATGACAGAGAAAACAGCGACGCAAAATCCTCATTTATATACTGCTGTTTCCTCCGCAAATAATAACAGGAGCAATCTTAATAGATATGGCGCTAATCGTAGAAACATGACCGGAGCAAAACAGCGCAGCAAATATTGATTTGTGCAGCAGTTCAGCGCTCGTCATAAATCAGCGCCTTAGTTTGTTAAACCACTTTAACACTGACCTATAAATCATTCAAGCATAAGAAATAGTGGAGTGGGCGTGATCCAGTCTTATGTCAAAACATAACAGACAACATGGCAAAAAGACAGTTTTAAATTGGATCTTTGGCTTCTTTGTTAGCAGCAGCCTGTCACAAAGACACATCATTTGTTCCCATTGCTGTAGTTGTATCTCAGAAAAATGCCAAAGATAACATGGTTTGACAGACAGAAAATAGAATTTTGTAGCAACAAGATGATATCAACAAGTCAGGACTGGAAACTATCTGCAGCAGATCAACAAGATCGGGAAGTGATGTCCAAAAGAAATCCAGCAAAGACCTGAACTGGGATCTGAGATCTGAGAGATGCCAAAGCCTCATCAGATATGATCTCCATGGAAACATGGCTGTCAAGAAGCCGGGAAAGGGAAACAGGGTTAGCAATGATTCCTGGACATGTCCAGTCAGCATCAGCAGAGAGGAAAGAGTTAGCGTGGCATAGAATCTCAGATATTGAGGGTGGAAAGAACGAGACGGTTCATGGTGGATCTGTCAGCTCGGCTAAAGCCATCACTCATCTGATTTAATGGAAAAGTGTGTCCAAATGTTTGAGTGGTACAGTTTAACCCTTCTTTGAGTCTGACTTCTGTCGGTTTTACTTGACATTTTTCTCGAGACGTCATTAAACCACTAACGAGAATCCTGATTTTGAAGCCTTTTGACTGGTAGAAGTGAAACATGAAACAGAAAAGCCAATAATTGAGTGAGACAGACTCCCTCTGTCCCCTTACAGCTGATGCTTTAAATCTCATGAGCTTTTTCCAGACTGGACATTCTCTGTTTACCTGGCAACATATGAGAAACAGGTGGGAGGGATGTGTTATTTAACTTATTACTTCTTTAATTGTATGAAATGTGCAATAAAAATGAAGTTTGATTTGATTTTGATTTGAAAGATGCATGAACCCTTGCATATGGTTATTTTTATACAGGATATTTCATTAATCTGATGACATATTATTTGGAAGCAAAGGGAAAGTTAGACAACCCACCTACCTCCCGTCACATCTCTGGCTGTGGTTCGGTGGTTGCGACGTCTTTGAGGGGAACTATTTCCATCTTTGCCCACTGAATGCATCACGTTTCCACCCAGCTGATACTGGCTGAAATCTGATTCCCCTCCAGGTTTTCAATGACACATTCTCTCCCATTTCCATCACTACGGACGCTGCAAGCTTTCATCCCTGAGATATCCGGGAGCAGATTACATGTTAAAACTTTATGCAAATGGTCTGGAAGCTGCAGCAGATTGTGTCAGCAGCACCAGTTTGCAAAATAAACCTGGAGAACTGCAAAACAGAGGCAAGGAGGTGTTAAAAAGAACACTTGAGAAAGAGATGAAGAACAGAAAAGAACAATTCAAACATCCGCCTGAGAATATTATAGGATGGAGATGATGGAAAAAAAGATGGGAAATATGAGTCCTGCGGGAGAGAGGTGGAGAAACAGGCGCAGTGAACAGGTGCTGGATGGACAGACTGAGAAAGGGAGAGAAAGAATGAGCCACCAGGGAAGATGAGAGTGACAGAAAGAGATGAAGATGAAAAGAAAATGAGGAGAGGGAGACAGAGAGTTGGCTGAGGCAAACCAGAGACAGGGACAGAAAGAAGGGGGGGGGGCAGGGAAAGGAGAATAAGAGAGAAGAGATGAAGATGTTTTATACATGTACATTTTCCTGCGCCATGAAAATGCATCAAAATCTACTTTATCATATTTTATGAAAACTGGAATTTGTATGAAGTTTAATGAATGCAAACATTTCTTCAAATCCATTGAGGAGACTGTTGAAAGCTTTCATAGATAAAACAGAATATCTACATAATTCATGTGCACATTAACCTTGAGCTGAGCGCCATAAACAGGACTGCCACTTCCAGAATGTAATGTTTGCCTTTGATGCCAAATCACTTGTTAATCATTTATAAAACCTTCAGTTGGACACAGTGTCAGCTCTCTGATCTCTGTCCTTTGGGCATGTCGCAAAATTTGGGATGCACTTAAAAATTAATTAGATTTCTTGTAGGTCGTGGCATCCAATAATACTTCATATTGTTTCAGCCTCTTGTCCCTCTCCCCAGTTGTTAAGTGGCTCATAAAATGGATGGAAATTGTAATGCTCCAAATCATTGTCAGAGATTTTCTCGGGCAGCTTCATCAAACATTCTGGGAGAAACAGATAATCGCCATTTTAATTAAATATGATGCACTGAGGGCAATTTTTAATCTCCTTTAGGTCAGATGTTTGTCTTTAGGCACAAAGTGAGACAGAATCTAGTTTTTTGTGAGATGTCGGGAAAAGACGAATGATTTTCATTACATTAATGTTCTGTCTTTTCATGTTTATATCAGAATAGCAGCAAGAACACAAAGACTGGAAATTCAGAGCACAAGAAGCCTTTTATGCAATAAGAGCTTGATGTGTTTCAGGCTTTTATTCAATTTTTCACAATCAAAGATTAAAAGGAAACAAAGACATGTAGGCAAGAGTCACCGATCACTTCATCACTTGTTTACACAAATATCTAATCAGCCAGTCACATAGCAGCAGCTCAACATGTTGACATGGTGAAAACAATTTCCTGACGTTCAAAATGAGCATCAGAGTGAGGAAGAAAGGGGATTTACGTGGCTTTTAATGTGGCTTGCTTGTTGGTCTGAGTACTTCTGGGATTTCCACACACAACCATCTGGTTTAAAGAGAATGGTCTGAAGAGGGGGAAATATTCAGTGTTGGGTCAGAGAAGAATGGGAAGATTGGTTGGAGATGATATAAAGGCAACAGAAAGTCCAATAAGCACTGGTTCCAACCAAGATCTGCAGAGCAGCATCTCTGAACACATGATGGCCTCCAGCAGCAGCAGAACACACCGGGGACCCATCCTGTCAACTAAGTGTAGGAAACTGAGGCTACCATTCGAAAGACAGCTGGTCAGATGACTCTCCATTTCAGCCCCACATTCGGATGCTAGGCTTAGAATATGCTGGAAGCATCATGAAAGCCTGGATCCATCCTGCCTTGTATCAATGTTTCAGGCTTAATGTGGTGTAATGTGGTGGGGGTTACTTTCTTGGACCAATTTGGGCCCTTTCGTATCAGCACAGCCTACCTGAGGATTGTTGCTGACCATGTCTTTTCCTGTCTGAGCACAGTGGAGCATCTTCTGATGGCTACTTCCTGCTAGATGACGCACCAGATTATCTCCAACATGACAATGAGTCCATAATGTAATGTAACAGATTTGGGATGGACAACTGTTGACCTTGAGGGCTACTGTGTGGGATGTTTCCCAAATAAAACCCACATGGCATGTGTTGTTTCGGGAGATTCTCATCATAGATGTGCAGCAACTGTGTGATACCATCTTGTCATTATGGAGCATTTCTTAAACTCTTGTTCAGTCAATAATAAAGGAACAAAATGAAAAGTTAAGGTTTAAAGTGAGAAAATGGAGATGGTTAAGTCTATGCATTCATCAACCCTGGGCTGTGTTTAACACAGGCATATAGATTATAACTGAATCTAATTTCAATAAAACATAACATTACCTTCACTCACACGGCCAGGGAATTTTAATGACTTAATGGGCCCAATGACACTGAGATTGTTGAAGTCTTCTCATAGCTGAACTTATCTGCTGTTCATCTCACATCAATCAGTAATTAATAACGCCATAAAAGGTCTGGAAGAGGTCAGTGAACAAGCTCGCTGCTGGCCGTGACAGCTGTGGCTAGAGTCACAAACACACACAGAGACACACACAGAGGCAGCAGCTGTAATGCAATGATGTGTGTACCGCGTGATTGTAAAACCAAGTGGGTGGATGACACAATATTGACACAGAAATGAAGTGGGATGGTTTTCTGATTCTTCCAGACAGAAACATAAGAGGCAGAAATCAAGAAAGACCGATACCTGAATGAAAATGAAAAAGATGGAGAGATCCAACAGATGGTGAAACACAAAGACGAGTGGGGGCAGGGGAGACGGAGCATTATCAGTCAATGTCTACAACTAATGACATTCAAATCTTGCAGGGCACTCTAAGATTAATTAAATGAATCAAATTAAGATCCCATAATAGCTTTGGATATAAAGGTCAAAGAGCTTTAAGCTTGTTCTATTATATCACCATCTAAGCTGAAATAACATGTTTATCACATGTTGAGGATGAGAATCTCCAGATCACCCTCAAAGACATGGAAAAGATAAAGAAATGTAATGCTCTACGATATATTATCCGTTCTACAGATGGTTTAGTTTTAAATATTAATTTGTTCAAAATTAAGCCCAAACGCATATGAGGCAGAAACCGGCAGAAAACTGAGAAATTGACAATTCCTACAAAAGCTCCATCATCCAGGAATGAAATAAATGTTTGGGTTTCTCTGCTAAAGCAGCTGCCCCCATGACCTGACCTCAGATAAGCATTATGAAGGATTGACGATGAATGGTCATATGAGGTTTGTCCATGGGAATGAAGGACTAGTCACTGAGGTTTGAGGGATTAGGTGGGTCAATACAACAGGTGTTAGATCAGAAGTATGGCTGTTGAAATGGTGAAGTGGCTTACTCGGAAGGGGTGATGGTGGAACCAAAAGGGGGGACATTGTACTTTGGTGGGTACAGGAGTCATCAAAGTATAAGCAGGGGAGTAACAGTGGTCAATTTTCCATAGGGGGTGTAAACTGAATTTAGCTCTTTGGAAGATGGCTGGTACAATTAAAGATGGATGAACCAACTCTCAAATGATTAGGAAAAGCGAACCTTACTTGATTGTAACTTTCCCACACTTCACTCCAAGAGGGGGATTCACAGCATATTAATGCCAACCCCAGGCGGGTCAAAAGCACACAAAGGACCATGACCCCAACCCCAACACGGCATGGATTCCCCTGGATCTCTGAAGATCTGAGGTATGTGGCTCTAAACTGCAGCAGATCTTTGGAGTCTTGGGTTAAAAATGATAAAGGAACTGTACTTTCATAGCACTTTTCCGGTCATGTGACCGCTCACTGGGCTTTGACAATACATATCACATTCATCCATTCACACTCACACTCATACAGCACTTATAATGAATCATACTAAGTGCTTTATACACATTCATTCCCCCAATAGGCACATCGGGAGGCAAGGTGGGATTCAGTGTCTTGCCCAATGACACTTCGACATGTAGTCAATGGAATCGAACCGCAGGCCTTCTGGTTGGTAGACGACTGATCTTGATGGAGCATCCTGGTCCTGTGCTATCCCAAACGAAGAACTGACAGAAGTTGGCACAAATGACTGTTGGACATGTTACAGCATGGGGATTCTGACTCATTTGCAAAAACTCTGCAATGCCTTTGTGTATTCGGGGATCTTTGTCCTGGATTTAAGGTCATTTGGGCTACATCTGCTCCTCTGTCGGACAACAATGGACAGCTTTTTACCTCGTGTATGCACTTTTAATCCTTCATCTTCGAAGAACCGATCAGTCTTTCATCAGTTTTGGACCACTTCTGGACATTTGGGTAAATCCTGACCACAGCAAGTCAGGAAGAAGATGAGGTTTTATTCGTGCAGTGTCACCATCCAGATCAGTCTCTTGTCAAAAGTGCCACAATAACTAGATAATCAATGTCTTTCATCACACTGATTGGTGTTTGATCAGTTTGAGAAGTCTTACTTCCAATCCCTTTAGTCTTTTCTCATCCTATAAATCTCTCAATCTAAACAAGTTATGTTGCTTCTCCCTTTAAAATCAAATTCACTGCCCTCTCCTCCTCTTCCTCGTCTTCACCTTTAAGCTCTCCTCTGCTTTGCTCTCGGTCCTCCTCTGCACCCTCTCCCTGTAATAGAGTCTGAGTGAGTGAGGCAGAGTAATAAAGTTTGAGAGAATCCAGCCAGCCATGTCTCCCACCTCAGTCACGCTCACTTCCATAACTAGGTTACCTTGTGTGTGTGTGTGTTGCCTGTTTGCTGAGGTTCAATTACCTACAGCTTAGTGTGAAGTGTCTATCTGCTTCAGCTCAATAATCATACAACACACACACATAGTTATAAAGTAAAGCATGCTTCAGTAAGTGTGTATTGGGGGACAATAGGGCAGGGTTAGGGTTGGGGGGGGGGGTTAACAGTGTGTAGCACCTGCCTCCTCAAAGCAACAACAAATACCTCCATATGTAACATAATTAGTGTGTATATATAGACAATCATGTCCGTAGCCTTGTAATTACAATCTGTCCATAATACACATGCAGTAACCATACATGATTACTTGGTATAAACGTATGTGTGTCTAAAATGAAATAAAACGCACACTCATTCTAATATGATCCCAGCAGGATTTCTTTCTTTCATTACATGGAATGACTCGATATGAAGAATAAAGCTTGCAGGAATCCATCTTGTTGATTGTGTTACAGAGACCTCACAATAATATACACAGCAGGGGTCACATATATTTATCTAACATGCTGTATTTCTCTGACAACCCACTCATGCTTATTTACAGTATGAAACATGTGTGTGTATGTGTATATATATATATATGTAGTGCTGTGAAATTTTAAGAAAATACCACCTACTGTAAATGTTTCAGCGTACTTGGTGTTGCAGCATCTTGGCAGAACCGAGTTTGTTTGTGGATTCAGGCTGTTTGGAGATCATTTGTCTTATAGGGCACATTCACATGTGCACCCTGGCCTGCTTCCATACGGCTTGCTTGGAGTAATGTCAACATGCATTTGCACTTGGATGAAAAAAAGAAGCAAACTCTGATCCACTTATAATCAGGGGTCTCTGTTCCCTTGGAAGTGAACCTTGGTGAGCCCCCAGCAATCAGTTGTTGTAACCACATGACATTGTCCAGGTAAGGCAGCATAAAAGCAAACCAAACTAAAGGAAGTTGGGGAATTTATCAGAATTTCCTTCCCACACCAACTAAATCCCTATACTGGTGCAAATGCAGCCCTATTTTAATCCAGAGAGACTTCAGGGTGCTGAGATCAGGGCTGTGGCAAGAGATGCTATAAACTCAGTGTCCACATTATCACGTCCACCTTGTTAGTACCCAGTTAATCTTTTTTCCTTCAGAAATACCTTAATAAAGACTTGGAAACATCCCTCATTGATTTAGATGACATAGTGCATCATCCTGCTGGAGCAGCATCAGAAGATGCTCCACTGTGCTCAGAAAGGGATGGATATGGTGAGCAGCAGTACGCAGGTAGGCTGTGCTGGTTAAACCATGTCATGTTGGTACAAAGGGGGGCACAGTGGTCCAAGAAAGTATCCCATGTTTTCCCATCTTTTATTGTCCAGCTCTGGTGGGTCTGTCTGAATTTCAACCTCAGATTCCTGTTCTTAGCTGACAGGAGTGGCACCTGTACTTTTGTTTTCATTACGTTACTTTGGTTGTTTAACTCATCCAAAGGATACAACATGGAATGCTGTTCATGGGAAATGCCATGATAGCTTTGCCACGATCAATTACTGAAATGCTTTGCTTTAGTGATCACTTGCTGAGCAGGACAGAAAGTTTTCATTTAAACCCAAAGAAATAAAATTTAACTTTCTCTTGGCAGGTTGGTGGGCGTTAATTTACAGCCATGGCTCCATCAGATTATAATAAGTTAAATTAATCTTTAAAATCATAGCAGTCTAATTTGCATTTTACATAATACACCAGCACTTTTTAATCTCTTCACGTTCTATATTGTCTTTTCTCTCTAAACAGTTTAGAGACCACTTGTGATAGAGCAGTATGCCTCATTAACTGGACATAATATAACTTGTCCCCTCCGCTCTGCATACAGAGTGCTTCTTATTCCCTGTGTAACTGATTATTTAGGCAAAGTGTTCCGAATAGAAGATATACACATGACCAGAATAAAATCTAACAATGCAGAAGTAAGATGTAGACTAAACAGAAAGAGGTGCCATAAACATCCCAAGCAGGACTAGTGTAAACGTTCCCACCACGGGACTCTTAAGTCAACGCAGATGACAGATATGCAGACCCACGGAAAGTTTTGTCCGTCTTCTGCATCAATTACGTGCGTATTTGGTGCATTTTCAGGCTCCTTGCGCATCTGTCACTCGACGCAAAAGACGGAGTAATACAATCAGAAACCGCGGGGTCAGCGTTGAGCATAGTGGAGCAGAAACAAACCAGGATAGAAAAAGAAGAGAAATGGGAAGAGGAAAACCGTAGAAGAAGAATGAAGACGAGAACGAAAACATTAGAAGTTGCACAAGCTTTCGAAAAAAGGCTCTGCAAGTGTTCAGGGTGTTTTGGTGGTTAGAAACAACTTTATAGCAGCGAGTTTGTGCCGCCAACTGTTGTCTAAAACTAACTTTGTATCGCAGAGTTTACACTGAACTCAGCACTGCCCCTTAGCGGAGATTAGCCGTAGCAACAGAAACGACACATGGAAGTATGAAGACAGCGACGCACAAAGACGTTAGGAACGGACATTCACATTTAAGCCTGTCAGGGAGCATAAACGGGCCTTAACCTGGATACCCCCCACCCCCCATCCCCTAACTTCCCCAGGCACAAGCAGACACAATGAATTCTCAGCAGGGCATAAATCAGCATTTATCCACCTTCATCAGCAGAGCAGGTGAACAGAACAGAGACTTGGCTCTGTCGGTTGTTTGTCTTCGCCTTCAGCTCATTTCCATGCTGGCGACATGCAGGCTGTTAGCACACTGCAAGAAATAACAAGTCCAGCAAATTATAGCTCTGTAAGCTTATTATCACTGAAACGGGATCGACTGCTGAGGGATTCACTCTGGCTATTGCACTTCAGTGATTAGCTTACAGTATGAGCTTAAACAATAAACATCCTTTTTTCTGATACTGGTAAGATTCCATATTCCACATATTCACATCTAATGACTCATCTGGTGTCCAACATGTTTAAATCATTGTAGTAAAACAAAATAGGACCAGTGCTGACCTTCTGTGTTCACACTGTAAAAGACTTGGACAGAAGTGGAGCTGGATGTTGGTGTTACTGAATGGTCAGGGTCAAAGATCCATAGGCGGGTTATAAACGGCCAAGACGTATGTCAGTTTATACTGTTATTTCATGTTTGTTTGTGTGTTTGCCTGTTTTTAAGATGCATTTTTTTTTGTCTTTCTTCTGTCAAGCCTTCTTATCTTGCTGTTATGCATGAACATAAAGTTCCATTTGATCTGATGTCCATGTGTCCAGCAGGCACCATAACAGATACAACAGGTTAAAATGGAGCATGACAACTTGAACAACAACTTAATTAAATGACCAACTCTCTGAGATGTGTGTGTATTTAGCAATGGCCTCCCACATTGTACCTGATTAAACTTGCTGGTTTGCCAGAAGAGAGTCCAGAGTTGTGCCTGTGTTAAAGCATCATCAGTGTCCGTAAGGTGTCCGGTTCCTGTCGCTGAGGAACAAGCCCATCATCATCCCTCCACCACGGTGCAGGTATGTGGAGGGCTGATCCACATTCTCACCAGACTTGATTACTTTGGTCTAGTCTGACCAGAAACATTGTTCAGATGCAGTTTTGCTAACCTAGGCCATGCTTCTTTCTCCTGCAGCCCTTTCAAACCAGTCATACGGAGGCCTGGAGAGTCTACTTTGGACCATGACTGCATTGCCATTCTTCTTAAAATGTGATGGCTTGTGGAAAGTTTTAACAGGACAACCTTCACGATTCTGACATTTTGTTTAACAAGATCTCACAGTATAACATGAATATTTCCTTTCATCACGGTATCGCCTTCAGTACCTTCTTCTTTCATCATGGGTCATTTTGTCTTTTCAACCTTTTTTGAGACATCTCATTGACACCGTTTTGTCTTCATGTCTGTCACAGTGCAACTCTGCTATGACATGTTGTCACTTGCAGTGTTTTCTCGATCTGTTAGGTCCCTGCATGTCTCCAGAAGCAATTAAATGTGTTGTTTATGGCTTCCAAGTGCCAGACTGAAGAGGTTTCTGGCTGCCAATTGTATCTGTATACTCTCATGGCTCTTTCAGTGGTAGAGTTAACAAGTGGCCAGAGGAGTTCTGATGATTAGATCAGACAAATGTTTTTCTCCTATATTTTTTCTGTATGTTCAGAGTTTCCTATTCGCACAATAAAACCCTATAAAAATCTGAAAATTACTCTCCATTCCTCTTTTGGCTTGGGAACATATCTGTAGAAATTAAGTCCAGCTTTCTAACCGGTCCCACATGCAGACCTGACGGAGAATCAAGTTTGCTCCTCTTAAACAAGCAGTCTCTGCAGACCCAAGGGAAACATGATTGTCTGAACTCCAAACTTTCCTCCGCTGATCGTCTGGCGGGGACTCGGTGCAGATGGCTCTAACAGCCTGAGTCTGTATAATGTTTGTTGGCTGGGCCAAGCAGCACAGCCCATTATCTGCGGATGTTTGACTGATTGCAATTACCCCATCCGTCATCTAGCCAAATCCCAACGTTTTCCCAGTGGTTACAGTATTTTTTCAAAGATTTCTCATTCAGGTTTGGACATAAAGGAGATGCAGTGATTCAGTCAAGGACTATGGCAAAAAGTTAGTTTTTATTTTGGTTCAATTTTAGAGAAGCTAAAGCTACTGCAGGCTGTGGATCCTCTGTGATCTAAAAACAAATAAATCTAATGATTTATGTGAAAAAGTAAACAACATTATTTACATTTTTGTTGTAGTTTTGTTGTAAAAGAGGTCTAAAGAAAGTTTATATTTGGAGAGAT
>JAVQJG010185317.1:0-26986 GCA_036024015.1 Craterocephalus amniculus | reverse complement strand
TTGTAGAGGAATTTTTATCCGGTGAAAAAGCATTACTCTAGTCAGACTGCGTTCCGAAGCTTTTATTGCACATGCACCCTGCTCCCTGGTGCACATGGAGAGGCCTCTGCCTTATCAGTGCACTCCGTGCCATTTTATACCTGGCTTGCGCTCATCTGCGCACGCAACAAAGGTTTACGGCATCTGTTTACGGTCTTTGGTAAACAGAGCACCGCCTTTGATGTGGCAGAACAGGGTTATCAATCAACTCAAAGTATACAAACTGATCTTAGCTTAACAGGATTAACTCTTGCTGGAATGACCTGTAAACAACCCTGGCATGAATGCAACTCCTGCTGTGAATGAAACCTGCAGGAATGCAAAGCGGGACTAGGAGTAAAGTATTATAATAAAAATTATTTCACAACAGGAAAAAAAAAAAAAAAAGTTTGGAAAATAGTGTCCAACAAAGCAATAGTATGTGATTCATCTGCATGGACATGAAGAGATATTGCATATCATGTGAAATGAATGTTTTTAATGTTGTTGATATTTAATTTTCCTTTTTCTATTTCATCATAAACATCTGTCTGCTTATGAAACGTCTTTGTTTCCCAGGACAAAACCTGCAACATTGACGGTGTTTGTCACAGTGAGGGGGAGTCCAGCCCCAGCAGCCCTTGCCTCATCTGTCGTCCAGACTTGTCCAAACACACGTGGTCTGTAGCAGAGAGTATGTACACAGATCTACTTGAGCTGGCAGACGCTGGGGGGAGTTTAGATGATTTCTCAGCCACTCTGTGCAAATGAAATCCATTGAAGTTGCATCTTCCCTCTTGGGGCTGACATGGCAGCAGTTCAGCGTCATTGTTAAACTTTCTGACCAACTTCACTTCAGTTCAAACTAGGTCGAACGGTGCTCTGATGAAACCATGAAAAGCTTTCAAAGAACCTGCCAGGACAAAATCACATAAGATATCATTCCAAACTGTTTTAAAGATGGAGAGTGAAACAAAATAAAGGTAAATTACGTAAAAACTGAATATATCATTAAAACTGTTTGTAGTGATACCTTATCACTTTTAACATCTTCATAGTGGTTCGGTGGTTAGCATGAGGGTTTGATGTGGTACTCCGGCTTATATTCTCATCCACATTTTCACCATTTTCCCCCTCGGATGACATCTAGTGTCCTTTCTTCTCTTATTATTTACCATCAGAGAATGGGCCTCCGCTGTTCCAGCCGCCACCATTTCAGCTCCGCTCCTTCCACGAGGAGGATTTCATCTACCAGCTGCAAGCTCGGGACCCTGAGGGCTCCATGGTTCTTTTCACCCTGGTTTCAGGTCCTGAAGGTGCATCGCTGTCTCCTTCTGGCCTGCTGATGTGGAAGGCCACAGCTCAGCCCACAAACACACATGTTTTCCAGTTTACTGTCACTGACGACTGCAATGCAGATACCAGAGCTTCGGTGGAGGTAAGGCCCAGTTTGTGCAGCAGGAAGTAGAAGGTCACACACCCATCAGTGGACAAAAAATAGATAGTAACTTTCATATTTTGATGAAAAACTATAGTGTTTGAATGATTTTCTGAAGACCTAACTGAACAATAAGACCCCGACCTTTTTACATCTGGTCAGATATTTAAAGTTGTTAAACAGCACTTATCATTGAACCCTTGTCCAGCTACAGAAAATCATCAAGCAGCTTGTCTGCATCAGTAAAGGTTAGGATCTTGATACCTATATTACAGGACAGAGCTGGGAAGATCCTCTTGCATGTAATTAGAGATTTTTAGTGAAATTATGTCCCGTCAAATCAGCATGCATCAGCATCTGTGCTTTCCCTGCTCTGACAAATTAAGATTATCGCTGTAAGACATATAAGAAACTCTTTTACTTACTCTTTTTGCCCACTAGAGGGGGATGATCACTCATATTTTGATTCTATATTATCAAAGTTGAGAGCTATGTCTGTGTTGTGTGAGCAACAAGCCACCTGCTCTGCTGGCAGGAGACTATGATGTCCACGCTGCAGGACACAAAGGAGGAGAGCCTCTTTTTCCACAGCTGCTCAGCTCTTAAACTCTAACCCCTCTTTGCTTCAGCATCATACTGATGCTTTGTCTAGCTTCTTTCAACTGACTGCAGGTAAAACTTTGTTACACAGCAAAAACAGCACAATACTTTTTTGTTAATCGATGTGTGATGACTTTTGTATTTTGCACGTTTTTTGGTTGCTTGGTGTTGTTCTGTCACTATTTCTTTCAGCATTTAGATGTTTCATTCACATGGAACTGGTGTTTTAGGAGCTCGAAATAACTAATAATTTATACCAGGTCAATGTGAGTGAATGGCGATCATTGCATTCACGTCCTTTTTCAAAAAGAGAAGATCTACTTAAGCCTCGCCTTGAGTATTGACTCAGTTTTGGTTGTCTATCCTGGTAACCTTGATTTTTTTTCCTGCACCATTTCATTAGCATGAGAAACACTACGATGCTCATGATTTGTTGATAATTACCTTGACTTTGGTTTTATTGAAGGACAGAACTCCAGCATACATTACAAAAACTAGCTAATCACCACTGATTGAGCCAACGGAACATGATTTGGTTTTATATTGCCCGATAATGAAAAGCTTATTGTCTTTATATGCTGCTTATTTTTATGATATTTAGTAATGTGTTGGTTTTTTTTACTTCATTGCAGATACGTAAGTCGTCATGCTTGTGTTTGCGCGTCCACATTTGTCTGCAGAGGAAATCCAGACATCATCAAGCATTGTTTTTTTTCCCCCAGGTGTCTGTGCTGGCCTGCGAGTGTCTGAATGGAGCTTCCTGTGCCACCAATGTAAACTTCCCTGCTGGCAGCGGGGAATACTCATGTGTGTGTCCGGATGGATTCACGGGAAAGTGGTGTGAGTCGGACATTGATGACTGTAAACCGAACCCCTGCAGACTGGGTCGCTGCATTGATGGACCCAACTCCTTTTCCTGCATCTGCCCACCTGGAATGACAGGTAGGACCAACTTTAAACCAGGAGAACATAGTGAGAGGTTTGGTGTTTGTTTTCTGCACATTAAGTAGCTTTTATTGACTTAAATGGTGAAAGCTGCTGTTGTCTAAAATCTGACAAATGGTACATAAATGCTTATAATATAATGCGTTTTGAAAAGGTAGCTTTAACGTAGTAAAACTTTCCTTTATTATCCTCAGTTGGTCTTAGTTTCCTGCTGGTGGTGTTTCATTATGTTGCGTTATGTTTCCTGTGTCGTCAGGCCGAACATGTAGAGAAGATATCGATGAGTGCGCCTCTCAGCCGTGCTTCCCTGGAGTGAGCTGCAATAACACACGGGGCTGGTTTATCTGTGGATCGTGTCCGTATGGATACAGTGGTGATGGGAAAACCTGCATCCGTAAGTGTCAGCTTAAACCCTAAATCAGGTTTCACTTCTGGTCTCATGTTTAAGGAACAGTGAGGAGTAACCACTGACATCTAGTAGTATGGTTGGATATAGCAGCCGCCTCAAACACTGCCAACGTATGTCCCGTTTCCACTGAGTGGTACGGCACGGGTCGGATACGCTGTTTTCATTGTAGAAGCGTCTGATAAACCCACACCAAAACGTACCATTTCCTGACCCCTTTCAGTTGTGGGTCCATCGGAAAATGGTACAGTACGGCTCGGGCAGAGCTACTGGAGTCACGCAATACAATGCATTGATTGGAAACCAAAACAAAACAACTCCCAAAGCAGCGCAACACAAACACCGGTCAGTCGACATTGGAAAGTAAACAGTAAAATATGTCTCCAAACATCAGCGGGGCCTTGTCGGCCTATGGAGCTTCAAAGTTTCCTCCCACAGTTGCTGATGAAGTCACGTAAATTCAGCGTATATAGACATAGCTCATGTTGTTTTGGCTTCATATGTGTTGGTGTCACACGAGTATGACATTAACTCGAACCCCACCTGCCAAGTGGTGGTCTGAGTTTAAAGTGGAAAGGCTTTTCTAAACGGGCCAGACCATTCAGGACCGTACCGAGCCTTAGCGACCTGTCCCGTACCCCTCAGTAGAAACAAGGCATAACAAATCTATTAAGTGTTTTATATGATACATATACACACATTTGCATGCAACCTGCTGCATATAAATTAACAGATTTGTGGCTGAATTCAGGGTTCAACCTACTTTTTGCTCTATTTTACCCTCATTATGGCGCCTGTTTTCAGCACTGATTATAAGGTAGGTGCAAAAACCTTTGACAATAGCACTACAATTGGGTTATGACAGATTTTGCTTCGGGATATCAGAACCATCCAATTTATTGTAGTTTATATAGGAAAAAAGCTATATAAACAACTGCAAAAAAGATTTTTTATTAGAAGGACACTAATGTGTTAAACAAAATAAATCTGGTTGTAACCTGCTGCATAGAGCCTTTAAGCTATGTTAACTGGTGTTTTTTTAATCCATTTTTTGTTTAAGTTTACTCTCCTTTTAGCTACTAAGTTATTCGTATTATTAGTAAAGTAAGTACAAAAACTTTGATAGCACTTTATTTCATTTGCACTACGACGTGGGGCTATGACAAATCCTGCTTCAGTAAACCAAACTATGCAACTGATTCTTGTTTACGTGGAAAATATGCTTATTGTTTGGTACTCTATGAGGAGCAAAAAGTCCTCAAAGTGATTAAAATAACCTGCAAGAACCTGTCAACACTGAATACTGGTATTAATTCTTCTTCATTGTCCTTTAAACAGATTTTATTCTGTTTCTTATGTTGGTTATGTGGCCGTTTGGTGCTTATGATTATGTTGTTCATGTAGAAAGATGTGCAGCTGTAACAGATAGACTGGTATATTCTTAGATATTGCAGAATGATAATTCATTTAGTTGGATGATTAGACGCTTACAGAGACATAGTTTTTTATATAAATACCTTTTTCTGTCACCGATTTTTCTAGTTGTTAAAAGTATTAACTTTCAAAAGACTTGAGAGAAAGCAAATATATTTCAAAGACTACTTATTTTTCTAGTTAATTCAGTCATTTATGATGTTGCACCACAGTTTAAAAGGTTTATCGAATTTCTCATGTTAAAGTCCTGATAAAAGTTCGTATGTTTTTTGTTTCCAAGGTAGCAAAAGCTCTCCAGGCAAAGCAGTGGCCTCGCCAGCGAGAGAAGTACAGATTCCACTTAAGTCCAAACCTTCGGCCCCCCGGCCCTGCAGCAGAGGGCCCTGTTACCCCGGGGTTCAGTGCTTTGAGAGCATCCATGTCTCAGCAGGCTTTGTCTGTGGACCATGCCCTCCTGGTGTCCATGGAAATGGACAAACATGCACGACAACTGGTGAGATTTACGACAAACTGTAGTTTAATGGATATGATGAATAAACACGTGCAGTGTAAGAAGATGAGGATGTTTGCTTCGGATTTTCACTTTTCTGATGCTTTTTCAATAAGAGGAGTTTGTTCTAAATTGCATTTTATGGATATTTTCAGTGGTTGAAGAGCTGAACATCTTAATGCTGATCATCAAGTCATATCCTCTAACTTCCAGTGTCTTACAGGTCAGGGGGCAGTCCACAGTGGAGCTGATGGTCACATTCACAACCCCAAGTTCAATTCCAGCACAGACGGAACGGCTTCTGCCTCCTCCTCATCACCTCCCACCTCATCCAGACGACTTCCTGACAGGAATTCCAGACCAGAGACAACCATTTCCAGTTTCAGGAAAGTTTCCCTCCCAGACAGAAAGACCACACCAACCTCTCTGAATCAGACAACAGGCAGAGTGTTTGCTCCCATCGTCCACAGAGGTCAGCCCAGCGGGGGGGAGCTGACCCCCGACCTCTCTGCTGGAGTCAGGTGGAGGTCGCCGGCCCAGCACGTGACCTGTGCTGATGGTCCCTGCTTTCCTGGTGTTCCCTGTGAGCCCACCATCACAGGGTCCTTCAGGTGTGGACGCTGCCCTTACGGTTACACCGGGGATGGAGTCGTATGTAAAGGTAGGGAGTCTTTCTATGGGAACTCAGATACCAGAATAAACCTTAAGCTGTATAAACTGTACATGTCATGAAATCTTCATTTTATTAAACTCAGTGTTTTAGTATGTGACCTTTACTGGAAAAATACTAATAATGTTCAGTTCTATGTTTATATTAACCCAGTTTTTAATTAAAAGAGGAACATCTGTGTTTTAATTTGCTTAGGAACATCTTTTAATATCAAAAGACACGTCGGCCATGTTGGGCCAGCAGTAGATGTAGGTGTTGGGAATCAGTCACGTCCGATTTTACCTTTCAGTCTTGTAGAAGTAATATGAGTAAATGTTCGACAACTGTAGTTTATTTCTCACCCAGATTCTCACACATGTGTTCTCACACAGATTTAGATGTATAAATTAGATAGGCAATAAATGAAGTGACCTTTTCATCTGAAAGCTATGAAAGGTCACTTCATTTATGGCCACTGCAGGATGAAAATACTGTGAAAAATGAAGAAAAATATAATCAAGGGAAAAATGATTAACTAATATAAGTTAAAATAAACTCTAAGGAGAAAATTATTTAGTAATTCACAATATTTTAAAATGAATATAATAGAATAGAATAGAATAAAATATATTTTTGCATTAGATATTTGCTATAATGTAAACTGAATCAACATAATAATGCTCTTCTTTTATTTTTCTTTAAATTCCTACATTTATTTTCTTGTTTTTTATGTCATACCTCCCCATCCTTTCAGATATATATGTATGTGCTTGCTCATTTATTTTCTTATTTAGTTTTTTCATTTTTGTAATATTTCTGTCATTCTATATCCAGTCCCAAGTCCAAAGTCATTCACAAAAGGTACTGCTGCAGTTTCCTTAAATATTTGAACCAAAATAATAACTTCTAAACATGAATATAGTTATAAGAAATCAATTTATTGATAATTTAATACAATTTTATCATGTGAATATCACTTTATATTGCTAAACTTGTTAGTTAGCTTTTTGCATTATTACTTTATATTAATAAGATGTGACTGCTTTTTCTGAATCAGTAGTTTTGGTTTAAACATTTTCTTTTTACAAAAACTTCATGATGTCTATGAATAAAATGAAAATAATGTCCGATTAAACTTTAACCTGAGTGTCGTTTCTGTGCTTTTATTAATACAGAACGGCATCTGGTTGAGGAAGAAGGACAGACTTTGAAAGCAGCAAACCACAGAAATTAAATGAACCGATTCACTCCCCGTTTACCCTGAAGCTAGTTATTATGACATTATTTTCTTCATTATTTTTCATGCAATCAAGCAGTTGATTAATTGACTAATATTTTCAGCCATCGCATAATAAGTCACACCATCATATTTGATTTAGCTGGAGGGATAATTATTTTCAAAGTTTTCAGTGTAGAGTTTGTTATTTGCAAGTTTTAGAAGACTCGTCTTCCTTTAACTATTAAAAAGCTGAAATCAAAGCATTTCTTCCCTTCTGGATATAAATGATACGCTACATTGTAGCATTTATCAGATTTGTCGCTTATGGTTGCAAACATGTTGTCCTCCATCTGGACCTGAAATGAAACCCAAATGTGCTAAATAATGTGCTTTTATCTCAGCTCTGTGCAGGTATCAGTGTGGCAGGAACTTGGAGTGCACTCTGCCCAACACCTGCACCTGCAAAGAGGGTTACACCGGATACAACTGCTACATCGCCGTGTGTCGTCCCGACTGTAAGAACCAGGGGAAGTGTGTGAAGCCTAACGTGTGTGAGTGTCCTGCAGGGTACAGTGGGCCCACCTGTGAGGAAGGTAAGCTCAACTCGTATGCCATCAAACCCGCTGATGAACGCGCTTACAAACAAACGAGTCTCTTGGTGTTTTGCAGCGAGCTGTGAGCCGCCTTGTCAGCATGGAGGCACCTGTTTGGCCAGAAATCTGTGTACCTGTCCCTATGGATACGTAGGACCCAGATGTGAAATCAGTGAGCTTTCAATTTACTATTTTAAGCCGATCAAACAAATATGATTGGTTGTTTCTGAATTGCTTAATCCAAACAAGTTTAAAGATATGTTGTTGCAACATGAAACGCAATTTCCTCAAGACAAGGTGCTTTCCTGAAACATTGAAGACCTAAACCGTCAGATCATCTTTTATCTATCTTTCACCTGATCCACAAACTCTTCTTATTTGGAAGCATTTTGATCATTTAACATGTTTAAATGATCATTTAACTTTGATCCAGAGCTCAGTGTTGCTTAATAAATCTACCGTGCTTCTATCTGTCCCATAGTCTTAACATCCAAAAATCTCTAAGTAGTACTGCCTGTATCTTTTGTTGAATTAGTCCAAAATAAGGATCTGTTATAGTGTGAAAAAGAGAGAACACACCTTCCCATTCTTATGCTTTACGTATTACAACCTTGCAGTTAATGAGTGAACCATGAACTCCTCTGTATGCTATACTATAAGTATTCTAGAGTAGAACTTGAGAGGCCTAAGAGAGCTGTGCATAAATAATGGATGCAAACAGGATTGAACTTAAGAAACATTACAAAGAAAAGTTGACCAAAATTCCTCCAGACAATGGAAGAAATCAGTAACGTCATATAGGAAATGATCACTTTAGTTTATTTCAGGCGAATGTGGTTTTTTTCTGGTGTTTTTCGTCATTTAAGCTGTAGAGATAATTGCTTTCTTTTCCTTTTAACTGTAATCAAAAAGTGGTCTCTGTTTAACATCATAGTTGTACCAGCTGGAAAAACAACCTTAAAACAACAACAAAAATAACCTTTAAAGTTGATTAAATTTCTCTAATTTCCATGTAGATGTATTACATACGGTAATTATAACCTCTCTTTAGTATTAATAAAGTGTTTTTTGATTTATATCTAAAGCTGATAATGCTGATTTCTGTCTCAGTGGTGTGTAACAGGCACTGTGAAAATGGAGGCGAGTGTGTTTCTCCTGATGTGTGTCGATGCAAACCGGGCTGGTACGGACCAACGTGTAACTCAGGTGCAGACTAACTTCTAGATTATAGAAACACAAGTTAATTTTACGTGGTTTACATTTATTTAATGTTTAATAAGAATATAAAACATGTGGCCTTTCTCTGATGTATGATGTAAATAAACCCAGCTTTGTGACGCACAGCTCTCTGTAGCCCTGTGTGTCTGAATGGAGGAACATGTGTGAAGCCCAACATCTGTGCCTGTCCCAGTGGTTTCTATGGCTCCCAGTGTCAGATTGGTAAGTTTGCCATGGATGGATTTAACTTTATATTGTGGTTAAAGTATCTCTGAGTTTGTATTCTTGCTAAAACTACGTGAAAAATGTATCTTTGCCTTTGCATTCAGCTGTTTGCAGCCCTCCTTGTAAGAATGGAGGTCAGTGTATGAGGAACAACGTGTGTTCCTGCCCTGAAGGCTACACGGGGAAACGGTGTCAAAGGAGTAAGTGACCGCATACGCTGCGTGGTTTCTGAGACAAATGCTGGTAAAATGTGGCATTTAATGTGTGAACATGTTTGTTGCAGGTGTGTGTGAGCCCATGTGCATGAACAGAGGCAAATGTGTGGGACCGAACACGTGCTCTTGTGCGTCAGGATGGAGGGGAAAGAGGTGTAACATCCGTAAGTTGACTCAGTGCTCCATTCATAATCATGCATAGCACAGCAGGTCATCAAAACTTTAAGGTTTATTTAATTTCTACTCAGGTCTTTTTTATGTAAAGTTTTTATTTTCTAAACCTGGGTTGGTTCTGCATCTGTGCTGTTAATGGATGGTTTTGAGGAAATTCAGCAGCACTAGCTGGAAAAAGATCAAATCAGTGATTTTATTCTTTACTTTTTCACCTGATACAACTGCATACAGCTGGAAAATGTGCAGATTTTTGTTTTATAGGTTTTTCTGTGTAATGTGTTCAGCTTTCTTGGCTGGAAATCATCTGTTGTTGGCTCTGCAATTTTTTTTCAATTACTGATGAAACTTTAGCTGTCTGCATTATGCGTCCATCCATCCATCCATCCATCCATCCATCCATCCATCCATCCATCTGCTATCAAAGTTTTTGATAAAGGCTTTTCTCAAAGTCCATTTAACATGTGTAAACTGAGTGTTCAAACTCCAATGACTCCCCTAGCAACTCTGAGATGGAAGATCTGGTCCACGGTTCTGCTACCTTGATGAAACCCAAGTTGGTTCAACAATCTTAAGTCCATGAATTTAGGTTTCTAATTGTGAAAAGAAATGCTTAAACTCTGTAATTTCCCGTATTTCAGTAGATACATTCACAGAGCTGACCACCAGTTTATAACTCAAAGGCGTCTATGTTAAGAAGAATGAGGTGTGAGGAAACTTTCTGCCCTCTCCTCTCATTGCAGCCGTCTGCCTGCAAAAGTGTAAGAATGGCGGCGAGTGTGTGGGACCGAACACCTGCCACTGCCCCACTGGCTGGGAAGGCCTCCAGTGTCAAACACGTGAGTGTCAGTCTTAGCCTTCAGTTTCATTCCTGCTGTTTTTCATTTAACGTTTGTTCAAGAAAACCAAGAAGTAAAAAGGAAAAACTTTCCATCTTCATGTTTTGTTCCCACTTTTACACTTTCTCCTCAGCCATCTGCAGGCAGCGATGTCTGAACGGAGGACGGTGCGTGCTGCCCGACCACTGCCACTGCCGGAAAGGCTACAAGGGCCTCACCTGTGCAATAAAGGTGAATAATGGGGTTCCGGTTCATAAACAGACCATACCTTAGAGTAGGAAACATTAAACAGCATTCATGATCCACAGAGGATTGAACTGAATCCCCCTCTCTGCATACAGAATGAAAAACCTGAATTTACTAAATCAATATTTGCACTTTTCAGGCAACACAAGCATGACGGGACCAAAAGGAGATATGGGATGGCGGCAAAAGGCTCAGAACAGGATTTAAGCACCAAAAATGTTGCATAAACAGTGCTTTTGTGTGATGGTAGATATAGGAGTGTGTGTGGTTTAACTCTGACAGAGGGACTTGATGTATTGCACTTGTGTTTCCGTCCCTGTGTATCACTACCTCATCTGTTAGATGCATCAGCAGTGCTTCATGCAGATTCACCGTCGAGCAGAAGCATGTTTCTCCCTTTGCACCCCCCTCTGGTTTGATTTTCTCTAGTGAAGAATTACCAGGATCCAAATCTTCCTTAAGATGGTGCACATCACTAAGTAGACCCAAAACACTGATGTTTGCTGCCAGTTATCCCTACAAACATGTTCCTCTTATTCTCTCATTAAGATATCGTATGCAACTCTTACTCATGTACTGACACCAAATATGGATCAAAGTAATGCTATTTTTATTTTTTGTGGAGATTTTGTTTTTTAAATAAAAAAAAACACTATTGTACAAGTAAAATGTGGCAAAATAAAGACCATGTACTACTCCTTTTATTTTGTTTTCTTTAACATGAGCTTTAATTACACGTAAAATGCATGAACATACAACTTCCCTTCAGGGTAAATTACAGTACAGTATGCATCATTTCAGAACGTTGAATTATAACAATAAACAGGGCTGCTTTAAAAGAATTACATATCACACAGTATAACCTAAGAAATAGAAATAATAATCCTCGTAGCCTTGTTTGCTAGTGAGAGTTTTTCCTCTCCTCGCAGTGCGGTCCAGAGAAAGGAGGACGGCAGCGACATTTGTTGGGAGAAATGCACTTCCCTCCATTCAGGCAGGGCTGGCTGCACACAGCTACACACAAAACAAACAAAAACAAAGGCGTTAGTGGTCTGTAAAACGTGGGAAGGGGGAAGTGACTGTGAAGAGATTGTAAAATCCAACTTCTGGAGTGAGAGGGGCTGAATCCCATCTGGAGCTGAAAACTGGAGTAGAAAGACGGTTTACTGGGATCGGGGGTCTTTATTACCAGAACTAAGTTTAGTTCCAACAAGCAGATGAAAAAGCGGCCAGACGAACTGAGCCATACTTGTAAAGTGCATGGATGCATGTGAAAGCACTTGGGCTTTGGGACCAGACCGAACTCACCGATATGGCAGGCACCTCCCAGCCATCCCTCTGGACAGCTGCAGATTCCTGGAGCCACACAGATCCCCCCGTTCCTGCAGCCCTGCGGACAAATTGCTGCTCAGGAGACAAAACATTGTGATCATGTCAGCGTGAGAAGCTCCGGCCATAAGTTACACATTTAGAAGGAGAAGTGCAGCAGAAGCACGGAGAAAAATGAGTCTGTCTTCTATCCTACTGGGACATACAATAAAACAAGTAACAGCTGTTGAGTTGAAGCACCTCCATCTCTCCTAGAACTCCCCCATCATCTGGTCGTGTCTGGGTTCTTTAATCCGTAAAAAAGCTTAGTTGTAAAAACAACTCATACAGGAGCACAAAGAGTTAAATCCTGAGATATTTGTTCTGGCCAGGAGGCCATTTTCCCATGTCAGATTACAGCATCCCGGTACAGCGAACTGGTTATAAAAGATTGCAAAAAGAAAATTAACCTGTTTCTCTTATTCTCTGTAATGTCTGTAGTTGGATGGAATTCCATTTAGCAGAAAGAAACCTGTCTGCCACTTTTAATCAGTACAGCTTGGAAACTTCTATCTCCTGAAAGCTACAGCTGATAAAAAAAACTTCCAGCTGGAGAAATCAGCTCCGTATGGTGACTTTGACCTTTGGTGTTAATAAGGTGATCAGATATGGTCATAAACCCACCGTTTTGGCATTTTGATCCGGCCCAGCTCGAAGGACAGATGCACTTGGCCACTCCATTAACAGCAGTGCATTCCCCTCCGTTCCAACACCCCCCATCACAAGTCACTGCAAAAAATATATAAAAAAAATCACACTCCAGTCAGAAAACCTGACAGTGATTTATTCCCCCAAAAATAAAGACAAAATTTGATCTTTTAAGTGATTCTTGTCTTAATTCTCATTGTGGAATAAATTTATATGATGTTAATATGAGTAAAGTTCACAATCACAATTTTACGGTCCTAACCAACGCTATGAACACTTCTCCAAACTCCTGCCAAATAAATCTGCTTACCTTTGTGACAGAATCTTCCTCCAAATCCAGGAGGGCATCTACATTTTCCAGGGCGAAGACACTCTCCACCATTTTTACATTTGGGATAACAGTTGGCTGCAAACACCCACAATTGTCATTAAACTTCTAAATTCATGTAAAACTTTAAAAAGCTAAACATATGCACACAGAATTAAGAGTAAAATCCACTTTTATAAAGAGATATTTAAACAAAAAGCGTATTTATTTTAAAATGGAGAGGGGAAAAGTTTAGTAACATCACCATATTTGCAGGTTTCTCCCTCGTATCCCTTGGAGCAGAAACAGGTATTGTTGCGGATGCAGACTCCTGCGTGTTCGCACGGAGGCTCGCACTTCGCTTTGGGGTCGAAAACGAAGCCCATGGCGACGCCTCGAGGCGCGTCGGAACCTCCGGAGCAAAACCCGACAAGAGCCACCAGGGAGGCGAAGAGGAGAGCCGCTGACAGGTGGCGTGGAGGCTCCATGGTTAGTTTGGTTTGTCTTTGGGATGGAGAGATGGAAGGTGGACGAAGAAGAGGGAGAAAGTCTCCCACAAAGTACTGAGACTTCTCCGCGACGCCCCAGCGCTCCACACGGGGAAGCTGCGAGGAGGATAGGGGGCCCGGGGGCAGCTCCACGGGGCGTGGCGGTGACTGGGGGCTGGCTGACCTGCAGGGACCTGCTTCTTCTGCTGGGTGAGTAATGATACTGCTCATAAATGTAGAGATATTCACTGCAAACCATGAAATAATGCGGCATTTCCCTTTGAAATGCTTTGGCTGTTAGCTAATTGCTAATAGCAGCAATATCATTAAGCAAACTAACAATACATTTTGTATTAAATTACTACTAAATTAAAATTTAGTAGCCGTTTTAGCTAGTCACTTAAAAAAAAGCCTAATGAGGTAAACCTGTTCAAAACAAGTCATGGTGGCTCAATCAATGCATAAACCACCTGGTGTGGCAAAAACGGAGTTTTGCATTTAAAATGAGGTTAAAACGTCTTTATGTGCTGATAAAATCTGGGTGAATGAACACCAAAACGTTGTACTGCAGAGCTAGTATTTTGTTCAAAGCTGGAATAAAAGTTTTTATTCTGACCCTGAAATGAAACTTGGTTAACCCTCTGATCAATAGTCAGTTTGCTTGTGTTTCATTAGTTTCATGTGAATAAAGTGTGCTGCAGCAGGAAAACATCTAAAACCTGCAGGATGCAGGCGACCCACATCCTCAGTCCTGGTCCTGGAGGGCTGGTTTCCTGCAAATTTGAGATGTTTCCTGGCATCACACTGTTACGATGTGTAGAATGAAACGGGGGAGGCTTGCTTTGAGTTAACAGGTTTATTCGTAAACTCTGTAGCAACGTGACAAGGCAGGCAGCAGGCTCATCTTCCTAACTCTCCTCCATCTTCTCTCCTTCTTCTCTTCCTTCTCTCCTCGTCCCACTCCTCCCTCCTATGCCATCTAGCGGTGTAGTATGCAACACACACATGACTCAGAGCTGGATGTCAAGCTCTGCACAAGTCTGCTATTTACCCGCAGATTTTAGTCGTGTGATACAGCAGGGAAACCTCTAAAACCTGCAGGTCAGCGCCCCTGAAGGGCCAGGATTCAGGATCTGGGGACAAGGGAGACTCAGACGCTGGATGGTTAAGAGACTTGTTGTAGACCCATTTTTCTCTCATTTTTCTGAGACAAAATGAGTGGTTTTTCTGAATTGTATTCAGTTCTACATTTTTTTCTTTTTTTGTCTTCCATAAACTGGTCAAAAAAGGAAAAATGAGTAAAAATAAAAATAAGGAAAGGAAAGGAAGGAAAACTAGCAGACTGCAACAGGCACAAGAAGCGTCTGAATGTGAAGCTGCTTTGTTTTGATTCTCCACAACACTTCAGGCAGATGCACGTTCATGGAGTGCACACGTGGAAAAGCCATTTCCTTTTAGTAGATGAAAAAAAAAAGCCGGGCATATATACGAACTGTGAGGTTAGAGGAAGGCCTGCTGTAATGACAATAACACAACCAAATGAAAGACGGATGCGGACGTCTGCTCAGGCATTTTCCATTTCATTTCTTTTCTCTTTCTCTCCACCTTCTGCCAGCTTTCTGTGAAAGAACAGTACTTTGTAGTCGTGTTTACGTCCACATCCTTTATGTGCATTTTGAAGCTTCGCTTGAGGAAATGTTGATGGAAAACCAGAGGATTTGTAAAAACTTGCCTATAAAAATGTACATCCATGCTTGAGTTTTTTCTCCTTTTAGAGTTTACTAGCATAAAAGGAGATTGAAACACTTTGTGCAGATAAGTTGGAAAATCAAACAGTTGCAGTCAGATTTATGATTACATTAATGATCAGACAAAAAAATCCTTACATTTTTTTCTTCCATTTGTTTATGCCTTTATTTCTTTTCATTTATTCTTTTATTACTGCCCGAGCTACAGATAACTGAATTGTCCTGTAGCGCCGCCTTGATACTGCCCATGCAGCCAGGAATATTATTACGATTCTCAGTTTGCCTGAAACATGGCTTGCAATCGCTTACAGTGGTACCGTAATAATCTTTTCCAGATGATGTAAATATTGCATGTACGAGACAATTCAAGGTGCTTTGCATAAAACATTAAATTCGACAATACTCTGATTCATCAGTTTACATATTCCAGAGGATAATCCAGTTAACTCTCACCCACATTGCTTCAGTCCATGTTAATGCAATGTTTGCATTCATCCAAGTCTTAATCATACCTATACCTTCCAAACGTGACTTTAAATTCATTATGGGATATATCCCACTCGGGTTTCTCTTTGACTTCAATGTTTTTCTTTTTACTGGAGTGATCCTGTTCTTCGCTGGACGTCCTTGGTGCTTGTGAAAATCGATTAAAATCGAAAATCGGATTTGGTTTTAAAAAATCTGAGATTTTAATTTTTGGCCATATCGCCCAGCCCTACTGACAGTGATGTGAGACTAAGATGCATCTGTTTAGCTGGGAAAGGTCAGTGTGGAGAGAACTACTGATTTAAAGCTAGAGTTGGTAATTCCTGTAAACTCCACCCCCTCACATCCACGGATCGTTCAAAGCGAGCCTCTTCCAATAAGCCCCACCCCCTCCCCCCATTTGGACCGAATGGCAGGGATTGGTCAGAGTTTTTGCAAGTCTGCAGCTCTCACAGAGTTCTGACTTTTTTGTAAATAAATGACTACTCTCAGGAAGAAATTCAGGACCTCAGGACCACCCAGTGTAACAAAAACTGTTTCTGAACGGGATTACCAACTATAGCTTTAATTCGTTTCACATTCTAGGGTCCAGACGGGCAACAAGATATAATGTTGAGGCTTGTGACGTTGAGAAGTGATGACGAGGAGGGGCGGAGGAGTTTGAATGGGGAGGGGAAAGTGTTTGCTGGGTGGAAGAGGGATTACCAAACCCAAAAACGTATCATGTTTGATACATCCTGAGACATTTTGTATCACTTCATGGTGAAAACATTGCTGGGATCTCTACAGTATGCAGAATAGTATTTGTCTTCTTCCCCCTAATCAATACCAGGAATAATTTTAACATGTCTCACAGGGATAAATCATAAATAGACCAAAGACAAAAAAAGTGTCAGTTTTTTCCATATTTAGTGAAAGGGACAAATAAAGAATGAATCCTGCTTTAATGAATGAATAAAGTCCTAATTTTTCATGCATTTGTTTGATGCTGGATTCGGACATCGCTGCTACTCAGAGCAGCTGGACAAAATCAGTATAAGTAGATGTTTCTGGAATCATTTTCATCCACATTTATCCACTGAACCTGGTACATTTCTTTAAAGAGGGGATTAATCTACCAGACATTTTTTAGCCTTTTATCATGTTATCATTTCATTCCATCCACATAAACATGACCTGAGCGATTCATTGACTCATTCATGCATTTTTGAAACCTGCACTAGTAGGTGCTAAAACGGCTGCTACAGCAGAATAGGAGATGCAGCTTACCCCCGCCTCCTGCTCTCAGCTGCAGCAGTAATAAGGACACCTGGTGGAACTTAGCTTCTTTTGAGCTCTGCTAGCAACTTTTCAGTACTTTTCTTTTAGATCTTCTTTGGATAGAGAGACCACGCGGATGACACGATTTGTCAAAAATTGTTGGATTTCAATTTAGGAAACAAGCCTCTAAAGAAAATGTGCTCCGTTTATTCGAGTCACTTTGATGACAGCTTTTAAAACAAAAGCTTATTCTAACGTGGACTGATCGGAAGACCAACACTAAGAAGTACATCTAGTTTCTGCACGGGTAAGCTGAGCTACAACTCACATCATTAGCAACATATTCCATGTTTCCAGCTGTAGTCAGTAAGGATAATGGTCATATTTATATCTTACATCTTCTTTAGTCTCCTGATGTATTCAGTTAGAACGTGATAAGTTTTGTGGTGAAATCATAGAAAAATAAACCAGACCCGTCCTCGAACTGTGGATCCAGTAGATCAGAGATTGAGAAATGTCTCATTGATCAAGTGGTTTATGTCCATTGGACGATGCTGAAACCTGGAAGACACTGATATTAGCCGCGTTTCCATTACCCCCCGAGTTATTCAAAACCTAGATACTGCAATTAAAATCTGTTAATTAAAACCTCAAACATCACAACCGTTTTTTGGCTCTCATGAGGAATTTTTTCAGATGTATCGATACAAAAGCGTAATGGAAACAGTTTTTCTGCAATTCCACTAAAGACGCTGACGGGACCCGTCCAGTTCGTGTAAAGATGCTGTGGAATGTATGAACGGAAGCGGAGACGGGAATCTTTTTACAAATGATTGAATGAATAAGTATAACCTCCATCCTTGATTACAAGCAGAAGTGAAATGCTCCAAAACAAAATGTTTTGTATCGCCACCTTCCTCAGAGTGGAGTCTCGCAGGACAAGATTTACGAGAATCGCTGCTTATTCGCTAAACACCGTTCAGTCAAATCTCAATTGTACTTTTTCGCAGTTTTACAAATAAACTGTTTTGTTTTTACATTTTATTTGATCCTTAGGTGAAGCAGTATCAGGTCAGGTGTTCATTGATGTGTTTGGAGGAAATCTTTTACTTCTCTTTTTTACTGTTTCGATGTTTAATTTCAGACCAGTGGGAAAACTTTTGAAAGCCTTTTCTACCATACTCAGCAAATTTCTTTCTCATGATATCATTTTAACCTTTTTAAGTACACCATAACCCCGTTAATGGATTTCTATTTTAAGTGTAAATCTCTCGTTTACAGATATATTATCAAACAGCTGCACACAAGCATATAAAATCAGAACTGTCCACTTAAACAGACCCACTAACAAGCGCGTCTGGATTTCATTCAGTTCTACATGCAGGACAATCAGTGTCATAATATGTGAAATCTTTTTCCTGTACATGCATTATAGCAGAGCTCAGGTTCAGACTACTGACCTGGATCGCAGAGAGGAAGTGAGCTGGTGTTCAATGATTCTAACAGATGTGAACATACCGGGATACATAGGAGACACTGTGTGCTTTAGGCTGCGTAGAGACTGTATGTGTCGAGTTTATCCATCTTTTTTTAGTTGCCATTAAACAATAACTGAGTCATATAGTCCAAATGTCATCTTCAACATAGTCGGAGCAAAATGATTCAGTCTTGCTTTATTTTTAAACATTTATACTTATTTCATTAGTTATTTAGCTGTTCTGTCCTATTCTGACCTCCCATGTTCATCTTGTGACCATACTTAAAAGTTTTTCATTAAAGGGATTTGTCAGTTTTTCACTGAGTGGATTTTCCCCAAAAGATGAGAGTGGAAGTACGAGGTGGTTCACGACATTTTTCCTCCAGTATCAAGGCAGAATTGATAAATAATCAATAATATACACAGATCATGTGTAATAATGACTGGATGAAAACGAGAATTAGCGATTCAAATAAGCAGTGGGCAGATGGCCTGTGGACAGGTGCAGAAGTCTTGTGTGGCGTTACAGAAAACCCCTGATTGCAATGATCGCTTCAAAGGATTGCTCAGCTAAACATTAGCTTATGAGTGACGTAACGTACTTTAGTTTATCATAATTCATATTCAAGTTCAAATTCATATGCAATATCATGATTTTCATAAAATTGTATTTATTTAGTCGGTTTCAGCTTATCTCAGTAACAACTGTTTTTTTTCTCTTTCTTTCTTGAATACATTTGTTTATGACTGCAGATTTTTAACTTTCTGGCAAAAAATTAAACAGCTAAATTGATTACTTGAAATTTTCACCTTCTGACTTACCCCAGGTTAATGGTGTAAACCCAGTTATGTTGACTAACAGATTTGATAATCAACAGCCGAAAATCATGTTTTCCATTAATTTCATCCTAAATATTGTTTAAACATCTGACAGCTTCACTGGAAAAAAGTGCAAATTTCTATATATGTCATGTTTTCTGGCAGCTATGGTGGTAAAACAATAGGAAACATTAGGGTGTTGCGACATCTTTTGGCACCACCTTGTGTTTACAAAGAAAAAGACACATTTGCTGAGAGGAAACCGAATGAAATTAATATTTTATTTTCAGCTTCATGCATGAAAACCACAAAAAACACTGTTTCTTTCTAACACACAAATGTTAGAAATGATTCAGGTCTAACTTATGGTCATATTAAGAGGAGCCAGTTTTACAGAGGAGAAATGGTAGAAATGTTGCATCGTACCTATATGATCACAAATTAACTTAAAGTTTATAAAACAAAGAGGATTTGACGTGTCATGAATATCTACTGCATGTGCTACTGAAAAACTAAGACAACTTCAGAACTGTTGAACACATCCAAATGAATATTAGTGCGATTAAAGTGTCCAAAGAAAGTCGGAAATAGGAATTAGCTCATGGTTAAAGTTACACAGTGCAGAGTGGATTTAAAACAGCAAACACATTATTGCAAGTAATACCAAAGCCCACAAAAAATAAAGAAAACTCATTAATAGAAGGAAAGTTGCTCCAAAAACTAAAATCATCCATATAGCATTTTGAAGAGAAAAAATAAAATAAAAACAAAATTTACTCATCTCTGTGTTTTTCTGCCCATTGTGCTTCCTCTGAAATAAACACAATTATCCCTTTTACAAAGTGACTTAAACGGCAACAATTGCTTCAATTAATCAATAAAATGTATTTTTTAAAAGTTTTCAAAGTAGTCACATTTGCCTCGATAAAATACGGGAAAACAAACCAAAAAGATGAGGCAGCAGTTACGTACGTTGCAGTAAACAACATCCACGGTAGATTTGTGAAAGAAAATGAAAAACAAGAATGAAATAAGTTGAAGGGAGCTGCTCAGTGGTTTTATTTTCACTGTGTCCCAAAAATCGCTAACAGCTCGGGTAAGAAGTGGTTTACGGGAGGGGGTTAGGAGATTCTAAACACATCCTCACTACGCTCCGGGATCAGGATAAAGTGCATCAAAAGTACTGCTTCCAGTATTTTAATCATGTGGGAGTGCCCTCCGTTATGTAGAAGAATATATAAATTTATTCTGTTTGCAGCATGGTGGGGAAATAAGACTTGGAACCTCGTCTGATTTGACAGCCAATGGTGACAAAATGTCTCTTCTAAACGCATCTGAAATGTAAAATAATGAAGTGGTTGGGAATTTAAAACCGGATGAACCACTAATTTAGAAGATGCATGATTCCGCTGCCACCACGTAACGGCTGCCCACGCTTTCACGTGCAGGTTATCCTCTGCGAAAAAACCTACGTCCCAGAGGGGCATCAGCTTCCCTTATTTGTAGATCTGCACATGGCCGTGCAGCGAGGTGGTATTGCCCCCGCAGTCTACGTACTGATACATCTCCTGGGAGACCTGCTCCGCATGACCGAAGTATGTTGTTGTCACAGTCACCCTGAAAAGCAAACAAAGAGTTAAAGGTTAACTAAGAAAGAGGCTGTAAAAGATGACTTATCTCTGTTAACACGTCACACAGCTGTTTGAGGTTCTGGATGATGATGAAGAGGAAATCCAGCTCTTAAAAAGCCTTTTATGGTACTATAAGGCACCAAGTTTTACATCTACTTTGAGAACCACTCCTGTGCTATCTAAGCTTACTTTGAATATATGCTTCTTTTGTGGGTCAGATAGTGAAATGGAAATTTGTTTATTTTTTTCAAGAATAACAGCTCGCCCTGATTTTTGGTATATATACACTTAAATATGTCTGAAATGTGGACATACGTGTTGCAGTTACATATTTATCTTTCAAAATATTTGTTTTATTTCTGCTCAGGATTTAAAATCATTAAACAAATCACTGTGAAGTACTTAAATACTGACCGAAAACTAGTTAAACTGGAGTGAAGGGAACTAACACAGAAAACGCCACTCTCTTTATTCACATTTTCTTCTGTTCAGCACTTTGTTATATATAGTTTAACATTTTATGAGTTTTTTAACTGCAAGTATCTCTTTTACCGTAGAGATGTCGCAGAATATGAAGAGTAACTTACGTCTGTTAAACTGTGGCATTGCAATAATGTAATATTTAATATGTGTATTTGTAAGGTGTTAAAGAAGTGTTAATGGGTATTTTTTCTTTTCTTTTTTTCTTAAAAACAAAGCTAGCCATTAGTGTAGATTTTAAAAAGAGGCTTTTAGCAGACATTTCCGGCTCCATTTGCAGTTATGTGAAGGAATCAGGGGACTGTAGTTTTATGGGAGATTCTCACACACAAATAAACAGTTTTGTGCGCAGCCTATGGAGCCCACTCTGACCCGACATGAGACAGACCTTTTGTTTTCTTTTATTTTGCTCGGCTTCCTGCTTTTATTTTGACAGCTTCCACGACTGTACCTGCTCTCCAACCTTTGCAGAGCCTAGAGAAAACGATGCACAGATTTCTGGCAAACTAAGTTTTTTTTATATATATATATATATATTTTTTTTTAGTAAAGATTTAAGTTTTAAATATAATTGTAAAGCAAACTTGGAGTTAAAGAACTCTGTTAGGCTTTTTTATTTACAAGGCTTTGATTGTACTTGAGGAAGAAATAAAAAGGTTATCAGCTTTAGAGAAACATTAACTTCCTCTGAGGACCACTTCTTCGTGTCGTCTTTGTTTTTTGCTCTGTTTGCTGCTGTTGTTTTGTGTCACTGTGAGTGATCCGGCTGAAGATTCACCAAAAAACTAAACAATTTTGTGATTTATCCGTTAACGAAAACTGTCAAATTTCTTCCAGATACCTGTAATTATCTTGTGCTGATTGGACAGTTTCCTATATTGAGTGAAAGCTGATGTGGCCTGATAAAGACTGAGAAACATAAACAAGAAGCAGCACCTCCCTGGTGGGACTCTTGTCATTTTGACTGACACACTGTAATTTTAACTCGCAGTTATAATGCAGAGGTTGGGAGCAATCATTAAAGAGCAGTCCACTAACTCTGAGCTGGAATAAAGCCTGAACTGGCTTAAATCTGTTGTTTGCAACATGTTGTGCTGCTTGATTTGAGCAACAAGTTCACAAAGTGATGTTATTTTTAGGTTTTTCTCATCTTAAAATGAGACTGAGCCAGAGACTGCAGGGATGAATAAAATAAAGTCTGAAGCAGAGAAGAGAGGAATTTCACATTTAGATGCGAAAGCAGTGAGAAGCAGAGGTTGGTGTTGTGGTGTTGGCTGCCTGTTTTCGGCCTCATTTTCCAGTCTAACGACGCTCGGAGAGAAACCAAACGTCTGGTTTCGGTCATAAAGAGTTAAGATATCTAATTAAGCCCCAGAGATGTGTTTGCGTGTCAGTGTTGAGCAGTAACATAATCTAAGCTGCATCTGAACAGCCAGAGTGAAGAAAGGTGATGCTTCGTTGCGTCTCTCACAGTCAGAAATGTATCGCAGACAGAATCGCATCAGACATACTTACTGCATCATGACCACTATGTTGTGAACTTTGATCGTTGGTAAGGTGCAGTAGTCACTGTAAGGGAAATCAGACATTAAACATGATGGCGACAAAGTCTTGTCAAATGTGGTTTTGGAAGATTTGTAACAAGATACTTACAACATGTAGCTCATCTCATCAGCGATGACGGTGGGAACGGTGTAGTCCAGCTGGAAAAAAAAAAACAAAAAACAATTCATAAGGCATTACAGGAAAAATAAGATGCTGATGTATTACACATTTCTACAGATTAAATACAACCTCATTTCTTTTTCATCTTATTCTGTGTAACACATGGTTTAATGAGGGGATGGTAACAGTACGTTTTTTCTAATGTTGCAGAAGCATGGTCCTATTTTTAGAGAAGTATTTTGACACATCTTTCGTAAAGTTGGGCAACTTTTCTCACTGTGGTCACAATAAATATGTGTTAGATGTGCACCCCATAGATAATGTAGATCAGAAGATCAGCTTATTTTTTTACTTTTACCAGGGACGGCTTGGCATTGATAAGTACAGCCTTCCGGCCTGGACTGCTTCGTTCCACAGATCGGAACATTGGATATTCCCTCTATTTCATTCACACTGCTATGATTGTTAAATCTGCATAAATTGTTATAACTATAGCAGGTCCAGCCTATAAAGGCAACACAGTGTCTGCAACCTCTGGTTGTTAAAGCAACAAGTGAGGCAAAGAAAATGTTTTCTGTTTCAGAGTCATCACATTCCTTTGCCTTCGGTATGTAGTTTTTACTTTAGCTGCGTGTGCACTGTGTGCTTAGAAGTTGGATAAAGAAAGAGGCAAGCCAGCTGATAAACTATTACCCTACATTGAAACTCCTCGCTGTTTTAAAATGAAGGTTTTAAAATCCTGTTTTAGTCATTTCATGCTTATATTTCCAAAACTGCTCAGATGAACCTTTCAGTGCTGCACTGATGTTTTCCTTCATCTGAAAAGAAATATAGTTTGTTATGTTGAACATTAAGGGGTAACAAGTTGTTAAAGTCAACTACACAAAGGTGTTACTTCACAAACGACACTTCCTGCGCCACACGAAAAAAATAAGACCAAAAAAGACAGACACCCTCTTGAGCAAGGCTATTTGTTTTTTATGATCAAGTTGCTTGAAGTAAATCAGAAGTAATTTTTCTGAGAGCCATACTGTCGTAAAATCCATCTGATATCGCTTCATTCTGCACAACAACTAAATTATTTATTTATTTAAACTGATTACATAAGTAGTAAACGCTTCAACATTTCATCCATTTTCAGTCTGTCTAAACATTTGTTATGTGAATACAACCGAAGAGCACCTTCTCTGTTACTGATTCCTAAATGTAGAGTGTTTCCCAAATGTCTAACCCCTTTTGCCAACCCTGGTCTGAGGGAATAAAAAAGTCCCGTGCAGCTCTGGAGTGTTGTGACGGTAGCTTCTGGTGCAGTCTGAAGGCCATACCTGCCGTTCGTCCAACGGTATGATCACCGTGCTGTTGTTCAACTTGGCCTTGCCTATCACCGTCTTGGAGAACTGAACCTGCGCAGTGATGTTGGTAACGGATATGGCGTAGTAGTTATTATTGGTGATGTTCAGTGTGTTCTGGTGAGACAGAGATCAAATACATAAGCTTTACAAACATATACAAGTCAAACCATTTGTTTATCCCGACATAAATTTCTTCTTTTCCCTATAAATTTGGTTCTTCTGCCAAATAACTAATCAGATCAGTCACAAAAAGTGATAAAACCTGAACTTGAGACCAGATTGCAGTTAGGTGATCATTCTTGATGTATTTACTATTTTAAATGCCCCCTTTTTTTAGACATATAAATATGTAAAAATATTGATTATAGCTGCTGTAAGGTGTTTTCAACAGGTTTTCCTGCAAATTACCGTGATGTTGAGATAGACGATTCGTTTGTCCTGATCATAGGAGACGTAGGCAGACTTTACTCCCACGTAGGAAACATCAATGGAGCGAGGGAACAGGAAGAAAACTGCCAGGCCGGACAGCAGCAGGCAAAGAGCCACAGATATGGTGACATAGAGCTTTCTGCAGGAGAAAGAAAAGAGAAGTGAGAGCCTGAAAGCAGCTGATGCCTTCAAAGTCCATCCTGCCGCTGCACAGGCTTTGTTCCATCAGGCACAAAGCAAACAGGGTTAATCTATAAACAGAGCAGAGTGCAGACTTACGTCCTGCTTGGCCTGAGCCTTTGGTCGCTGTATGGAATCAGAGCCACGAGCTGGTTTTCTTGACCTGTTGAATGATTTCAACAAAGGTTTGTCCTGTTACTGTACTGCTTTGAAAATAGCCAAGTTTTCCATTTCTGCAGTTTTATATCATAAGAACTGATGTAGTTATGTTTGCATGCGAATGCATCTTCATCTTAACACCTCCAATATTAAACAGAGCTGACATTTCTTATTTTGTCAGCAAAGACTCTCCTGAGAATGTCACAAACAACCACTTGACAGCTGCAATTTGATATGATGGAGCAACCACGTGTGGCAAATGAGAAAAGCTTTTATTTGGATCTGATTATCATCACGCATGTCTGACAACGTTACATTCCCCACTGAAGTCTCAGTCAGACATCACATGGGCGATGAGCTGTCGCTCGGAGACAGCCTTCCTACATGTGAATGAAAAACGGCAGCCAGGAGAAGAATAGAGCTACACACGCAAACGCTTCATGTCTGCACTTTCCACAAACTCCTACGGAGCGATGTCAGAGCTTTGACTCACTCCAGAGGCCCGAGACATGCAGGCCAACTGGATACGACGGATATAAAATGACATAAGATGTTTTTAAATGCAAAGAAACCTGCTGCAGATTGATTGGGGTTAATTTCTCCTAGCAGGTGCATCCAAATAATCATCCAAATAAGACAGAAAGCAGCTAAATATTGATTCTGGCACGTGGAAATAAATTAGTTCCAGCAGTTCCTCTGAGTTTTTCTAATATAAAGGATGAGTTCGGTTAAAATAGACTACACTTCTCCTTTTGTAAACCACAAACATGCACCACTGAAATTACAGAACTGAAACTGTTAGAAAGGAGCCTTGAACAAAAACGTTTTGAAATCATCTTTGCAGTCTGACGCTTAATCTGCACCTGTTCGCTGCAAATACAAGCATATTTAGTCCTGAATACAGTACAGAAACTGGAGCTTTATAAGGAAACATCTGTAAGGTTTTTACTAGAGGTCGACCGATTTATCGGCATGGCCGATACATCGGCGCCGATAGGACGTTTTTCAAACTATCGTATCGGCTAAACTTGGTGCCAGCTATCGACCAATATCGGCCGATTACGTCCGATACCTGTAATTTTCCCCACAGTGCCATAAACTGCTTCTTCTTCCCCGCCCTGCTCTCCTTCCCTCTGCCCCGCTCACTAACTGAGGGGAGGGGCCGCTCCACTCACTCAGACCTGACACACACACAGCATGAGAGAGAGACACGGGCTGTGCAGCAGCAGCAGATAGGAGAGAAGTGAAGCAGAAAACTCGACGAAACGCTTAAGTTAAATAAAACCTTCACGAGTTGAAAGTCAAAACATGACGTCCTTTGCGAATACAATAAGCGCTGCCTGTTCATAAAGCATAAACTTCAGCAGAAACAAACACGTTTCCACCGGCATGTACTATGAGCACAGTGCTTGCTAAGCTAACAACAAACAGCTCGCGCTGGACCCGCTAGCCGCGTGCTAACCCTTTCTAGCACTAGCTCGCTAGTCATCCCACATCCCACCACCCCACCCCCCCTCGGTGCTATGCTTCGGCACTGCCCACCCCCCAGAAATAACAGACTTTATGTCTAATGTAATTGCTGTGACACACCATACCTGCTGATTAGCGCTCACAGCCTAACTGGAAAAATCACTGTTTACATCCTTTCACTATACATCTTATGATTGTGTTATTTTATGATTTGTTTTGTTACACAGTTCATCACTTACAAAAATATTAAGTATCACTTAATTTCCCCATATTAAAGTACAAATTCAATTTTCTATGTAGATTTTTAATAGAT
>JAVQJG010185295.1:0-11405 GCA_036024015.1 Craterocephalus amniculus | reverse complement strand
AGCAGCACGTCTGGTCTTCAACCAACCCAAGAGAGCTCATGTCACTCCCCTGCTGACTTCTCTGCACTGGCTTCCAGTTGCAGCACGCATCAAATTCAAAGCTCTGCTTCTGGCTTACCAAACCCTAACGCACACGGCTCCGGCCTACCTTAACTCTTTCATCCAGAGCTTCGCTCCCTCTCGTCAGCTACGCTCTGCCACTGAAAGACGTCTGGTGGTTCCAACACAACGGGGCATGAGATCAGCATCCAGACTCTTCTCCTCTGTTGTCCCCCGATGGTGAAACGAGCTGCCAAACTTTGCACTTAAAGTGTCAACCTAATCCAGCACTAACTACTCGATGCACTTACCAAATGATGGCTCCATGACTGCGAATTGCGTGTTTTTATTTCTACAAGGGACTTGTTGTGTACACACACACAGAAAAAAAAATAATTTAGCACTTGACGACCAGCAGTCCGCCTGCTCATGCTGTATCCTACTCTTTGATTTTATGCTTGTGTTGTTCTCTCAAATCTAAGTTGCTTTGAATGAAAGCGTCTTCTAAATGAAATGTAGTAGTAGTAGTATCAATTAGTTGCATTTCTAGAGCCGTGGCAGCCAAGTAGTTCATAGTGAGGACTGGTGTTGTATGATCCAGGTCCTGGTCTTAGTGAGCACTGGAGCAGCAGCATCTGGACTAACTGCAGCTGTCTGATGGACTGTAAGGAGACCTGGAAGGACAGCGTTACAGTAGTCTGGTTACTAAAGATAATTTAAGGACACATGTTTCTAAATCCTTTGGGGATCCTTTATGAAGCACAAAGAAGCTCATTAAATGCAGTGAAATATATTCGTGGTACCAAGACTGTATGAAATGGAAGCCAGCAGATGGTTAAACACATGTCAGGAATAAGAAATTAAAGCTGTCATTCATACCATCTCAGCTCTTAATCTATTCAGACAACTCAGGTCTGTGTTTAGGAAGATTATGAATCAAGTTCACACCAAATTCCTCACTCCTTGCTTACATGTTATCTCAATATGATATTGGAGTAATGAGAGAAATTCTAAGCTGAGGCTTCTGAAAGAAATAAATCAAGACAGACTTAGATCATCACAGAGAACATTAAAAGAGGTAGTATATCTTAAATCCCCCCTAACACCCCCCGAGTCTACAGTTTCAGATGTACCGCAGCCAATAAATCGATTTCCCACCTGTGCATGATGAAGATGGTGGTCTAATTAAACGGTCAGGTCAAACTCTGACTCCAGCTCAACTAATTTGTGCACTTAACTGTGGCAATTATCACTTCTGGCTCCACAAAACCAAATAAATTGACGGTAAAATGTCAAACTGGAGGCTGAAACATTAGTTCACCCACTAATGGGTTGAATCACGTGAGATCATCGAATCAGGTGGACGGTTTCTCTGTGTCTGACTGTCCAGAGATGTCATTGAATGGATTCAGCTCATGTTTAACTGCACTCTCTGCACATTTGTTTCTGTTTATTTCTGCTCGTGTTTTGATAGACATGTAATTTCTGAGCACGAGAACACATCAAGGACGAGTCATGTTTAAGGTTTTTACCAATGAGGAGTTGTTCGTTGGTCTTACTACTGAAAAAACTGGAAGCTTTGAGTTCAGTAACAAGGTGAGTAACTCTGTTGTTTGTCGGCCGTGGCAACAGTCCCATCAGGGCGTAGTGTACACCTCCACAGCGAGACCTCCCGGTTCCTCTCCCAGCTCGCCAATTCTCTGATATTCAACACATGTAGTTTCCCTCAGCTGCACCTCTGCTTTGAACAACAGAGGTTTTCACAATGTTGTGCTCATTCACAAAACGAAGCGCAAACTATTGAATGAGATGTGATGAGGGAGAAAACGGCCTGCCTTCATCTGCAGACGCAACGCATCCAGGGTTACTTCGCTGAACACAGAAACAACGAATTACCGCACAGTCAGGCAGATGTGGGAAGAAAGACAGAAAGAAGATGGTGTACGGGGTGTTTCCGTGGCCCCGGGGTCTATATATAACCCCAATTAATTTCTGCTAGTACTAATTTATAGGAGCAGTGTTCCTTGTGTATCTATATAATAGACATGATGGCTGTGTGCCGCAGCTGTACGACAGACATGAGCAGAATGACTGCAACTGACTGACATCTTAAACACTGAAAAAGGAATAATAGAAACCATTTGATGGAAATTCTTCTAAAGTAAACATGTAAACAAGAAAAAAGCAACTCTTACCTTTTACTCTTACTTGGTCCACATGTACGGGTCACATGTGAGTCCCATGTGATTCACATACATGGTTTATATTTGAACCATGTGTCAATCAGATATGGTTTGTATGTAATTCATATGAATTAACCTCTCATGCTAACATGAACCTGATGTGGTTTTCATGTGAACCATATGTGTATTACATGTAATACTTTAATTGTAAAACATGTAATACAAACATGTATATGAATCACACATGGTTAGAATGTTAAAACATGTGAATCTCATGTGAATTAACACCTCACTATGACTTGTGACCCAGTTGATACGTATGATGATGTGGTTTGCATGTTTTTCACATGTAAACCAACCACACTGGCATATGAATCAACTTTGTAATGTGTTTTTGCTGCAAGGGAACATCGCACACTAACATTAGACGAGCTGAGGACTATCAGAATGGAGGCTGAGCTTTTCTCTTGTGAGAGGGGACAGCTGAGATGTATGGCAAAGGATTGGCTCAAACGGAAGCGCTTTTAGATGACTTTGTCGTGAACTGGCGCTACATAAATAAAGCTGCATTAAATCTGTGTCTAAACAAGTTGTTGATTTTTAATCCTAATCAGTGCTGAGATGCTTTGCAAATGCAAAAGTGAAAAGGATTTCTACACTCCATTAGTCATTTCTTCTTACCAGGGGAGTTTATCTTTAACTTGGAGCTGATTTGGCTTAAGGTTGCTGGGAGAACTGATGTCACCCAGTTTATTTTCAAGCTTTTCAATACAGACTGCATCCACAGTCTGCGAGTCCACATCAATTTTTGGTTTAGTTTTTATTTAATTTGTTTAATCTGTCACTTTTGAATTCAGCTTTTGTTTCCTTCTCCCCATCGTACCCAGTTCTTGTTTGCAATCCTTTTTTTTTTTTTGTTCAGAGTGGTAAAGCTAGACTGTTATACATGGAGGTCCAGACTTTATCAGGGGAGTGATCTAGTAATACAGAAAATTATTGTGTTCCTCTTTGCCATACGGCTGGGATAACTGTTTTCACATTAGAGAGACAAGAGAAAGGGGTGGCCTGTGCCTGTCGCTGGGTATCATAGCCTACTCTCTCTAGCTACAATCAAATAAAGGTCACTAAAGCCAAAAGTCCTTAAAAAATCATTTGATGGGGAACATTTTCAAACCACCTTTCAAGCTTGTCTTTGAAGGAACATAGTGCAAGTTTTTTATTCCAGAAGTCTGCCCCCTCCGGTGACAAGTGTTGTGTTGTGTAGGCACATGGGCCGCTTCGACTTCGACTATGTTGGCCTTTATTTACCTGCACTGCCCTAAGTCCAAGCCCGGAGTTAGATGCGCAATGAATAAATAAAGCATAGCTAGCATATGGGTAGCCGAACTTTAATTAAGGCCACAAGCCTTTATTGTATACTACATAATTACATTGTCATTTAGCTAACACTATTATCCAAAGCGATTTACAATTCTGTTTTACCAGCAGTGCCATTACTGAAGGCAAGGAAGGTCCTTACCTTTGTCTTGCCCAAGGACACAACAGCTAACTGAGGTGGGAGCAGGATTAGAACCACCACCCTTAACATTAATGAATGACCCGCCCTACCACCTGAACCACACAATGCTAACTGTAGGGTTCCGTCCACAACTGAGCGGGTGGCGGCCGATTTTCCCTGAATGTAGGCTGCTGAATTTGTAGCCGAAGCAGAGTTGTTTTATTACCTTTATATCATGCTGTATCATGCAGGGAGCCTCGTGCATGATACAAGCCAAGCCGTTTCAAGGCAATTTTAACCCGCATCGCTTGCCGAGTCGACGAGCCTTTCCCATTGTTTAAATGGTTTAAACGGGTTTTTTGGCCAGTGGAAAAGGGGTTTGAGATGGCTTACTGGTACCATGGTGCCATTTTTTTCAGGATAGATCCAGAATGTCACTTGTTAATCTGATAGTATCTATGCATGTTATTTCTGTAATTAGAAATGATTGTCTGCCAGAAACTGATCAAGCGGCCACAGGTTGCTCAGTTTGTCTGGGTGCTTGGGTCACAGTGAAGGAGCAACGTGTCCGAATATCGTTTCTCACTTCAGCATCTCTACATTTGCCCTTGTTATTAATCTGTTAAAGCACAAACAGGAAGCAAAACAAATGTTTTCTAGTGGACTTTTTGTCGCCTATGCTTTTGTGTCACCTTGGTTTTGTGCTGAGGAACAGCAGCAGACAAGACAGAAGGAGAAACTGAGCAACCTCTGGCTGCTTCATCAGGTTCTGGCAGATCATCACTTTCTGGCACTTCCCAGAAACCCCAATGTAAATTAGATGATTTATTTTTGGTTTCCTGTCTATTATTTGTTTTGAGTTGAAAATAAGATAACATGGAGGATGATTTATAGACTGTCCTCCCGCCGCAATCCACATTTATTTCCTTTCAGGGTTGGCTGGTAGTCAAGAGCAAGACTTCTCTGATGTTTTCTCTTGTCTGTTATGACAACCCACTGCTACACAAGTGATACCAATGGCTATATAGACACAGCAATTCACACTAATTGATATTTCAAGAAAACTGAACGTTTTCCAGGCTTCCACTTGCAGGACTCTCCACGCTAAGTCTGCCAAGCTAGCGTGGTAGTCACATTGTTTCATGACGTAGCTGTAAATAGTCAATAGTACAGTGCTGACAGTGTAGTGCAGTGTAGATGAAAATTATTCTCCTAGGATGAACATAATTTATGTCTATATCCAGTAGAGTTGTGGTTCTTGGAGTAGTGGGTATAATCTCAAATTTTAACCAAGTTTTTTTTTTTTTTTAAGTAGTTCAGAAAAAGACTCCTTTCAAAATAGTGACATGTGGGATGACTGGTTCATTTACCCAGAAAAATTACGGTTGCACAGGGAAATAATCTCTCTATCAGCCACCTGATAATATTTCTAAAGGATGAGGCATTAGGAAAGTACTTTATTACTGACTTCAAACTAGTATAGTGATGCTGTGTATCCATGCAGGTCTAGAGAAATGTCCTCTCCAGTGACCTGTCAGAAACAAACCAAACCATGGTTCAACTTGAGCCTACATGTAATGCAGGGTGGATATTCCATATGGTAAGTGCTGTAACAACTCAAACTGCTCATCATTCAGGGAGCTTTCTGCAGTGCAACTCTTTTCATTCAGTCAGGTCACACTTAGAGATGCATTTCCAGAGCACAACATTCTTGTAATGATTAATAGACTTGGAACAAATCAATACTGCCCACAGAGGGAAGGGGGAAAAAAGAAAGAGAGACATGTAAGAATCTGTCAGAAATTCATGACCTTCAACTCACCAGATAGCTCATACCATGTGACTGAAATCAATTTTTAAAGATGAAGGACAGGGGTGTGCGCCTCAGAGGGGAAAAATAAGGAGAAAAATGTTTGAAATTATTACCTGGATGTTGTTTGTTCAACTGTGTCAATTCAATTTTGGACAACTAATTGTTTTTTCAACAAACAAGTGAGAAAATGCATTTAAAGAAGAAAGTTCCACCCTTACAGAAAAAAATTGCGGTTCATGCATTTTGGGTGAAATGCATATGCAAACATGGTTTTCGAATGTTTTCATGTGATCCACATGTGAATCACACGGTGTATGTATGTTTTTCACAGGTGGATCACATGGAAACCATTTGATCCACATGTCAGCCACATATGGATCCATGAAAACATTCAACATAGATGGGAAAAAGGATGGACAAACCTTTAATACACGTGACCCGTACGTTTGAGATGAGCTGAAAAGAAGCTCAGTAGGAGGTTCCCACCGTCACCATCTTGGTACTGTTATGAATCTCATGACTCCCAGAAAACCCAAAAATGGCTGACAGGGGGGCTGTGAGCGTGGGGGGGGGGGTGATTGACACCCATTAAACTCTGAGCTCAATGTTTCACAGAGCTGTCCCGGAGCTGATGGAGCTAAGCAGCTAAGGTGGGTTAAAGCTAAGGCGCACTGTGTAAAAATCGCTGTTGTGCTACTCTTGGCCTTATACCCCTGACTATCTGAAGAATTTTAGGATTAAATAACATTTAAACAAATGAGTTAGAATTTTTTCCTTCCCCTCACAGTTGTCATGAAGGTAAACCTGAGCTTTTAAAGCTAAAATGTTTTTTTGAACCAGGCTGTAAACATGTTTAATTCTGCTGTAAAGTTTGCCTTTCTAACATAGGAGTTTATGGGGAATTACTTTGTTTTGCAGCATCACCTAGTGGAGGAGGGGGGAACTGCAGGTTTTGGCACTTCTGCACATGCTTGAGTATTCTAAGCCGGGGGTTGCTGCTTGGTTCAAAATCACATTCGCAGCACACAGATGTCACTTACCTGACTTACGATTGACATTTTACCAACTCGCACGTTCTGCCTTCTTTAGGTGCTATTAACTTAATCTCTTTTTCTAAATGAAGAAAATTGGGGTTAGATAAAGCCAATCTGTGAAGACAACCAAATGCAGAGGGTTCCTTCTTTAGGTAAAAGGTCAGATGAAGTCCTTCGATCTCTCTGTGATTCCCTGCAAGCCCCTGTCAAACGCATAATAGATTTCCATTTGATCATCTGAAGTGCTGCTGCAGCTGTCCAGTCAATCATTTAACTCCTGCTTTGCCAGACCAACTGGATCATGATAGAAGTTGCTATCAAAATGGCAGACCCAGATAAAATGGATTTGTTCCATTTGATTCTTTCTTCTTGTCTTTGAAGATGCTACTATATTCACGTGTAAAAGAAACTACATTTTAATGTATTTTCTGTTCCTCTCTCAGCTTTTACAGCTTTACAGCCTTAAAAGCTGAACACTTCCAGCCTGCAGGATTTTTCATATAGGAAAACTGCTATGGGTCTTCTTAGAATGATTGCCCTCAGCTTCTGTTGACCACCGATACAAAGTCACACCTGCTTTCATACTGAACTTTATTGAATCGACCCAGACCACCTAGACAGCGTCACACAGTAAAAACAGCTGATCACGAGGGGGTGATATTCCCTAAAACCACCAATGACCAAGAAAATCCAGCTCATTGATTGGCTAGGGCACTGTTTCTCAAATGGGGGTATACGTACCCCTAGGGGTACTTTGGGACACTCCAAGTGGTACTTGAGAAAATAGAAATCATACAAATATTTTCTGTAAAATTTCTAATAATCTTGTGATATAAATGAAATCCTTCTGTAAGTTTATTCTCAGTATTCAGTTGTATTCATTTTGTGTTTAGGAGAGGACTTCTATTGTGTTTTCAACACCTTTCCCAGGCATTTAGTTATGAATCACTGATAAGATGTTTGTCCTTTTAGAATGACTGAAACGTCAATGTGTTTCTTTGGGTAAAAATTTTAACAAATTAGGTGCTGTAGTCCAGTCCTGTTTACTTGTGTTCCCAACCACAAAGCTCTGCACTGGTTAGTGGGTACTTGGCTGAAGAATAACTACACAGGGGTTACATTGCCCAAAAATCTCTGAGAGCGACAGGGCTAGGGGCCCGGAACTGAAACCAGCTTGTTCACAAGTCAAAATGGAGCATCAGTCTTTTTCTGTCGTCTGGTTTTACTTTGATGTTCCGACCTGATCCGGTTTTCACCAGAATCTGTCCAGTATGAGCAGCTGGAGAGGCAGCCTAGGTCATATTCTACATGGTGTGCTACGTTGTTTCCTATATAATCTCTTTTGTCTCCTATGTGTGGTTTTTCTGTGTCCTGACCTTTGAATTCTTATTTACATGAATGTGCTGTACAAATGTATTTGCCTTGCCTTGTCCTATGTTGTGTCCTACATCCTGGCCCACGACCCTTCGTATGTGGTGTCCACGTCCTGGCTTGTATCATGTTTTAGGCGGTTTCCTATCTGGTGTTCTACATAGTGTGCAACATTGCATCCTACATCAGGACTCAAGTTCTGAACCAAGTTGTTTACCAACATCGTGACCTTTATAGTGTCTCCTTTTGTGATCGATGTCCTGGGCTACATGGTGTCCTCTGTCCTGGACTATGTCATGTCCTTGGTGGTTTCCTATGTGGCGCCTACATCCTGCCACACATCCTGACCTAAGATGGTTCCTACATCCTGACCTAGCTCCTAATCTTGATTAGAATAAATTTTCCAGAACATACTCTGGTACATAAATCCCTGGTTATGTTGGTGGAAATCCTCCTGTCCCCGTTGTCCTCAGAGTCTTTCATGTTTAAAGTGGAAACTCCATCCAAGCCTCCAATTTTCTAGAGAACTGAAACAGTTTTTTATGATTTGTCTTTACTACACACCACCCAGATGGCAAAAATCTTTGACTCAAATGTGGCCTTGACTTTCGATGTTCATCAAATGTGAGTGCAGCTGGCAAAACTGTCACATGACCACCACATGTCACCCACAAGGAAAAGAAGGCCTCTAGTATGATGACCACGTTCCGCCCACAAAATACTTGCTGTGATCCAAGTCCAGGCCAATAACTGACATCTGAACCTCATATGGCCACAGGAGACTTACTGTATCATAATCTAAGCCTGGTAAATGACATCTCGTCCACTTCTGACCAACCCAAGATCTGCCAGTGTCACAACTGAGCCACAAGTGCCATGAGTAGCTGGATTTTTCCCAAAACATAGCTGCTACCTTGCCTTCCATCTCTTTGATGCATAGAAATCCTTTAATGCAATCTTTGATGCAACCCTTTGTTGCAATCTATTTCTCTTATTCAGATGAATTTAAAAGATCTGCAATGGAAAACGAAGTAAACACTTCTGTGGTACAATGCTGACTCATGCTTCAGTGTGGGGTTGATATTATCTGAGTGATAACACATATATTGCTTATTCTCCATAAAGGCTTACTTTTCTAACCACTTCTCCATAAAGCTCAGTATGTATTTATCATACTGCGGTCCATCCTAATCTGTACTTTACTAGCACTTCGTCCATGACCTGGTTAGAACGGCTCATTTGTCTTCATTAAGTAATGGGGCCAATGACGTTTCATGCTCTGGAAGCTTTACATATGAGGTATATAAAGGGAATGCATGTGACATCAGACTGCACTTGGGTTACAACCTCATCATAAACTCAGCATTACCACCTGTCCAGGAGAACCAGAGAGAGATTTGGGGCGATCTTGCTTCAGTTCTTATTTTCTATTCAAGCAATGACTAAATTATCGAGGGTTGTTAGTCCAGAGGTGTCTGGAAGACCAGGGTTCAAGTAGCAGAGCAAGGCCCACACCCTCCCCAACCTCCTCTTTTGTAATTTTAAATGTGATTTATTTGGTGGGAAAAGTATGCATCTATAAATGTAAAAACAAAAGCCTAAAACAGTAAAGAAGAAAAAATGTAATACTATAAACATTTTAAAAAAAAAGAATATCTATTCCTTTCTGTTCATCATGTATATCTGTAACGATGTTTGAATTTATTCATATATGTATTACATGAATATCCTTGTAATAAACACATTACATACAAATATAAAACTAATTTGTATCTAGGCTATATAAACATCCAAATCAACCTATAATATCTCATGTTTCTCAATTTTTCTCAGCTTCCACTTACCTTGTTGAAAATATTTATAAATATATTTGTGTTTGTACTTTGCTTTATCTCTTTGCATCTGCCCCACAGCTTGACACCGCTTGTTTTTAAAATTTAGATTCCCTCTTAGATTATAGCCTCCTCCATGAACCTTCCCTGAATATATTTAAGCAGTAGATTATTTCTTTTTTTGTACATTATCTGTGTAGTTTAAAACAAAACCGAATCCATCAATTTTATATTTACAACTTTATGAATAGCAGGATTGTGTGTTCTCTGTATCCTTCTTTGTTTATTATCATACCTCCACAGCAGAATAGATATGCTAAAAAACACTGAGGAGTATAGAATATGCAGTGATTTAAGACCCAGAACGTGTTGCAGTACATTATGCCAGCTTTGCTCTTACTTATACTAATAATACATGTTATTTGAAAGCACCTTTCATGACACCCAAGGTTTCCAGAAGATTTTTTTTGTTAATCCCGTTTCCAGTTTTATTAATACTGTTTTGTGATCAAAGGTATCAATCAAAGACTTTTTATGGTCCCAAAAAGTAGTACATCTACTGAAGTTGGGTAAAATCTGGAGTCTAAATTCCCCACCTTCCGTTTCCACCAAAACGCCTTCCGTTTCCACTATACTTTTCCTCACACACACATATATCCTTCTCTTACATACGTGTAGTCTTTATTTTACATGCAGAAGTAATTTTGATTACATAAGAATATATTTATGTGAGAGAAAGAATATGTTTGTAAGAGAGAGAATATATGTATATGAGAGAAAGAATATATGTATGTGAGAGAAAGAATATATGTTTGTGGGATAGAGAATATATATATATGAGAGAAAGAATATATGCAGGGCTTAATTTGTGCCTGATCAAGCCGGATCCCGATCCGACCTCCGCGGTTGGATCCGGAACCTGTCTTATCGGATCCCCCCTGTAAATAAATTTAATGAATTGACGAATGTTTTACATTTAGAAATATCCTCATAATTCTCATTGAGGCTACACCAAAATTTCTTAATTTAGATGCATTCTAAAGTGAATTTAAGCAACGTGAAACAGAAAATCGTACCGCCGGATCAACAGTGCGGAGAAAAACCAGGGGCCTGTACTATGAAGACGGATTTTCTCTTATTGACGTTTTCCGTCCTACGATGCTGGTTCACTTCTGATCGGGGTAGGCTATATCACTTATGCTGGACGCCTAATTGGTCCGGACCAGGTTAAGTTCTGGATAAGAGATCAGAGAGAAGTGGCATCCTTCTGACCAAGTCCGTTAAACTCCACCAGGTTTGCATCTCAAATAATAAGGTTAATAATAATTCTCACATAAAATTACAGAAACAGGATTTTATAGAACAACAACTTCTCGCGCTGTCATAGAATTAATATTCCAACATAACCACGCTAACACAGCGTGCTGAGCCGCAGAGAAGTCATGAAGCTAGAAGCAGTCATAGGACGCAAAACTCTCCACGTTATATTATTTACTGCCAGTGACTGTGGGTGTTATTTCTAACTTAAAGGAACTATACCTGATATTATTTTAATCTTTCTAAGAAAAATGGTTTTCTACGTGGTATAGTATGTGGTAAAAGGGGTAATTTCATTACAATTAACGACTCATTGAT
>JAVQJG010185271.1:0-11452 GCA_036024015.1 Craterocephalus amniculus | reverse complement strand
AGTAATTTGCAGAACAAATATGGTCTCTTTACGAAAACTGCTTAAAACCCGAGGGCAAACAGCAAGGAACCATTGACAATCCACTAACATTTTATTTTACCATTGTTGCCTTAAGAAGTCAAGTCAGAAGAGGCTGTGAAATGCTATTCAGAGTGTTCTTTAAAACTCTTGTGGTGATGAATGTTAGAATGAAATATAGGAGGAGGAAGGTGAAGGCACAGAGAGCTCTCCGATCCAGAGGTTCATAGCAGTCTGTCTGGGTGAAAAATGGCATCCTCTCCCCCTTTGCCCTGCACTGATTGTTTCTTCCATAAATCCCCTTATGGGATTGTGTAATTAATTGAATGCTGCTTATTTGTCATTAAAAATCCCTCACCTAATGCCTGAGATTATGAAGGAACCGTTGTAGAATCAATCTTATTAATCATGGGGCCTTTTTTTCTCCAGAAAAACCTTCACAGATGAACAATCTGAGCTTTCCTCAGTATGAACGACATTGAAGAAGTAGCGTTCAAATGTGTAATTGTACACTGTGGCTCAAAAGAAAATGTTATTTGTGAGTTGTACAAACGGAAAAAAGAAAAACACTTCACTATTCTCATACCTCAATCCAGCAAACAAATTTACACGAGCACTTTTCTCTATTTTTTTTCTCAAGAGCTCATATTATTGACGTGCTTGTGATGCTTTTAAGTACCCACACTGTAAATAAAAAAGTCTTCCATTTATTCCAGTACATTTTACAGAAAGCATTTAGTTGTTATTTATTTATTTTTTTTGAATAAAATGTGCACAGAATTTGGTTTAAAAGTTGTGGAGTATGCTTTTGAAAAGCCTTAAAATGACCTGGTCTTCCAAGCCTGACATCCCCTATGGACATTTTTTATTGCCATCTCTCCTGGGGCAGATTGGATCAGCCAAGCAGAGGGCATGCAACAGAGATGTACGCCACTTTTGGCAAGATGCCCCCACTCTCCGTAGGCTTCGTGTCATTTTAAAATATGACGGATTAGCTGTGATATTCCCCCATTTACAACATAAGTGAAGGGAGTGGGGGAAGAGAATGAAAGCAGAGAGGGAGTGTTAGTGTCGGATGCCCTGTAGGGTTGGTACTAAAATGGATGGGTAAAGAGGGAGATGAAAAGGGGAGATGAAGCAAGAAGGGCGGAGAGAGGGCCTTTCTCTGCAGGCCTGGCTGGGCATGCAGCAAGGCAAGCAGGAAGTCAGGCACAAAGCTCCATTTACGCTCAGATGCCCCCCTTCCTCCCCATGCTTTACAGACTACACATCAGCTCAGCCAGATGTACTGTTCTGAGTAAAGATCACCTGGGGCAATGGTAGAAAAGGAGATTTCAAGACCTCCCCAACCTACAATCATGTCTTCCACAGTGCGACTGTCTTATCCAGTTCATCTGAGACTTTAAAGCTGCTGTATATTAAAGACTCCCTCAATCTTTCCTCGTCTGCCTCCATTTTCCCTTCTGTCTCGCGTCTTGCATCTGCCCCCCAACCCTGCACCCCCCGCTCCCTCTCTTCAGCATTTCACTTTGCATATTCCATTTACTGGTTGTTACCCTGAGCAATGATTCCATTTACTTCATAAAACAGAGCCCCATTTATTTAGTTTGGGATGAAGAAAAAAAGAAAAAAAATCTGTCTGTACTTGTCATCTCATTCGCCATCAGCATTTTCGTTGTTAGTAATATTCAACGAAGGAAGCCCAACACAATTTCAATGCTTTCAGCTTTCTGCCAAAGACATGGCTGAAATGGATGTCACTGTAATCTACCCCTTTTTTCTTCTTCTTCTTCTTCATTTCAACCTTTTCTTAACAGTCCATCAGCCTTCATTTGATTCTCTTGGGTGCATTAAACATTCACAAATAAAAGGGACGTGGAAAGGAATACATAAACAACCACGCACTACCATCTCCTTAGAGACGCCTCCATCCTCCCCGATGCTCTTGTCACTTTGAAGCATACACTGCCAGACATCTGTTCCATTTTCATGTTTAAAGCTTACTCATTGTATATTTATCCTTTCAGCACCCACTTGAGATGACAATATGATGCTCAATCTTTCAAAGTTTAATGAAGTATATGCTCAAATGTCAACATTGATCATTGACTAAAATTTAATTATTTAGGTTGATTTTCTTTTCTTTTTTTTCTTTTCGTAACAGGACAGTCTATAAAGAGCAAGGCCAGAAGCTGGAGGCAGCGGGGACTTGGGAGCGCATCAGCAATAGGTGAGGCTTCCTACCGGGCAGGAAAAAAGGCAGAAGGCAAAACTGTGAGACACTCGGTTGCTTCATTAACCTTCATGTACTATACATTCAGAAGTGGGCGGGATAGTTTGGTCCAACAGGCATTTCTGCTATCTTTTACTTAGGAATAAACACTAGTCTGTATGTTGAAGCTGGCTCAGAATTCGGTGTGAGAGAGACTTTGTGTGTATTAAGATATTACTTTACATGCAAAATGTCATCTCATCAGCTGTCAGAGTATCTGCACAAAATCCCTTGAAATGTAATCACTTTAGAACCTTGTGCATGACAGGGCCAGATATCTTTATGATTTTCTGCTCAGGTCTGCTCCATTTGAACATGCTATCATCAAACTAAGAAGAATATTCGGATGTGCAGTACAAATATCTAAGGAAAAAAACTTAATACGAGCTGACTTCTTTCTGAGAAAAGGAAAACTTAGCACCAGCAATTTCAATAATTTATATATCTAAAAGCATGCTGCAGGAGAAGGGATCATGGAGATTATTCATGCCTGCAAACATCTTACAGAGAGGACCTTTTGGCTTACAAAGAGCCCTAATGGAAAACGGGGTTATGCTAGGCTTTTCACTGTCAGCAGGCAGACATTTCCTACAAAAAATGACTGTGGTAGACAGTGGGTGTTTCACCAGGCCATGGCTGATCATGTTTCAATCTGAAAACAGCTATAATGCCACTTGTTTCGAGATTTGACGACTAGGTTTAAAGCTGATGAAATGCACAATGAGAATATTGAAAAATGTGTTCCTTTCCTTGAATATGTTCCTACACTTAACTGTGCAGAGTATAATGATGTATAGACAACTACTTATGCCCTTCTTGCGACATCACTTTTCTCCAAAGTTATTTGGTCCTAATTAGCAAGCACCCTTACATGGCTTGAGAAGTTTCTCAAGATCATTAGATACATTAAGGATGACCCTGCAGTATCCAGTTAATCTAGTAGAAAATTACTTTTGAGCGCTTCTAAGATCAAAGCTGCTAATATTAGCACCCCTCGACTACCTGGCTCAGACTCGCACGCTCCTTGTTTTATGACCTTGTGTTTCTGTGAGCCTTGTCTATAAAATATTCTTCAATGAAAATGTAACATGTTCTTCCATGAAAGTGCCCTGATTCTGACTGAGCCTTTGCCAGTGGGTGAGCCCTGTGTGCATGTCTGGGTCCGATAAACTGTTGTAGAAATTAATTTTCTCCAGTCGTACATCAGTGTAATGTCAGTATAAAGCTGCTAGTGACTAGAGTTACTATAGACAGCCAATAAGTGTCTTGTTTCTACATTTTCAGAGAATCCATCATTAATAAAGCAGCTTTGGTTCAGGGAGAATATGACAGTACATGCTTTCAAAGCAGTAGGTTGATAAGTTTAAAAAGAAAAATATAATTTAAAATCATGTCTAAGTTTAATCATTGACAAAATGTTATAAATGCAGCAAAGATGTAGCTGAACTCCTGTATCCCACTGAAGATTTAGTATCAGATTATCATTTCTATTTTCAGTCCCTGTTTTGTCTGTCCCTGTTTCCATTTTCAGTCACTGAAATATATTACGCTACGGGTTAGAATTGAGCATTTCCTATGCAAAATACCTACCATCAGATTTTCTGATGGTAGTTATTTTGCATGTGTAATGTTTTCTTTTTTTGATCGGCTTTTTGATCATTAGTGATCAGGTTGGAGCATGATGTCGGACTGAGCCCCCCAGGATAAGGGGAATGGCAAATTTTGGAAATATACAAGGGAGTTACTGCTGGTAATGACGGCAAATAAAGTCTAAGTTGGTCTTGTGAGCATGTTTGCATGTTATAGATTATACATTTAAATACAACACACATTCTTTTTTCTCTACTCCAAATACAAAACGAAACAATTGTCTAAATTTAAAATCTTTGGACACCATAGTCTATTGTTAGAATCTTATTTCATAAAAAGTGAATAATCTTTTCCACTATGAAATTACTTGTAACATTATTACCCTGTACTGCAAGATCACTGAGGAGGAGAATAAAATATTCGGATGGCAAGGATGAGTAAATGTACGCCTCATTTGTCAAAATCAATAATTATTAATTTTGGATATTGTGTTTACTTTTATTCAAATGAGCATAGAGCCACAACATGTGCCGAGTTATCTATCATGGTCAGGGTGCGGCATAAATGCCTGATAGGGCCCAGCAGATGTTTCCACGCACTATGCAGACTGTTTAGTCAAACATCCATCTTGCTAGCAGTGCTTTTGTTTTAAATCATCCTGCATCTATGTAGATACTGATTGGCTCTGATGATTAACAGTGTTGTTAGTCATAGAGGTTTTGTGGGGGATATATATTTTTCCCCAAAGAAAAGATCAATTTCTGTGAGGACAGTTAACTTATCTTTTTAATTACAGTAATGAATAACTTGTCATTATCTGCTCAATTTTTGTGACACATGAGTAGGTGAAATTGGGAATTAGGGAAAGAAGCATCAAGGGGGTATTGGCCAGATCCCAAGCAATAACTCAGCCTGTAGATCTTTTTTTGCGATTCATCTAATAGACATGATGATAATAGACTGTCAGTGAGGTCGTTTACACACCATCACTAAATTCCCCTGCATGCTAAAGAGAGACAAAGATAAACAGAAACACAGAAAAATGATGCAAATACTCAAGAACAAGACTAACATAGCTGAGGAAGTGAACTGAGTGGAAGGAGGTTCACCACAGGGACTTTTAATGAAGCAGGCTTATGGGAAAACCTTGCTTATTTCAATGAGTCTAGCACCTCTAAGTGAGAGTTTTGTTCCATCAGCGTGGCTAACGTAAATCCTGGCTGAGCTACTATTATGACTAGTGCTGGTGAACAAGTCTGGCCAGGACCAGGCTACCTGCCAAGCTTAGTCAAGTCTTGTCTAAAACAATCTTTGATGGGTCGAGAGGGGGACTGTACTTGTTTTTTTTACAGCAACGTTTTTAACAAGTGAAATGCATTCTTCTGACAAAATAGTGTTCCATGCTGCAGCTCAGGTCTGGCCCTTCACAGAGAGCAAAACAGAGAATTGTAAGAAGGCAGCTGCTGGCTACCTCGTCTCCTTTTTGCAAGCCACTGATCACGAACACCAGTAATTTAGCAATGGTCACTTGCTTCTAGCCGAGTGCTACATTTGCTCCGGCAGGTTGAGACAGCTGACACAGCATTTATCTTCCTAAGCAATTTAAGCACAAGGACCAGTTTTTCTTCATCTTGCACACTGCACTTGTTGGAAGAGGTGCAGGAGCAGACAAATGAAATATTGCAATCACTACAGTACTAAAGAATTAAAGCACATTCCAATCATTATTGGTTACTTCTCACAGTTTTTTTTATTTTTGCTGTGGAGAATGAGCCAAACAGTCTATGTTTTTCTACATCTTTATATCTGCCACTAAGGTTTGTAATATCATTTTTGTTTTGTATTCTATAAACTGATAAAGAATCAATTGCATATATTGTCTCTAAATAATCGCTGATTCCCTGGAAGCTCTGTCATTGGACTCGTCCGAGTTTTATACAGCTTTGACCATCCCATTGCAGCGTACCATACAAATGGAAATGATGCATTTATGTTTTTCCGTCACAGCAGAGCGGCTTCCCTTTTTCCGCTCCTACTGTCAAGTTGTGCACAGCAGCATAAGTTTGCTTGCTTGTGTGTGAGGCACAGGAACTGGCTGTTGACAGCATAATGGGAGTATGAAGATGCAATATAAATCCTTAATCATGCCTGAATCATGAACTGCAGCACTCAAATGCACACATCATTGTACTGGAGCTATTATTAGCAGGGAGTCTAGACCCCAAGAGGTGTTTTGGCTGCATTTTCAGATTATTTTCTTTACGCACCGTTAATAGATTTCCAGCTGTGCTAACAGTGCAGAGTCATACATACAGTTGTTACAGGGCTGGCATGGGCAAACATGTACAAATACAGCATCTTTCAGAAATGAGCTTAAGAAATGGATCAAATCCAACTGAAATGGGATCATAATCCAGCCATGACACCCAAAAATCTGCTTTGACTTCATTTTTCATTCTTTTCCATGCCATTCTCAGTTGTGAAGCTAATCAAGACGAGCTTAATTCAAAGATACAAATCACATATGAGTTGGGTCCTTTCTCCTAGTTAATCAAAACAGAGGTCACAAAAAAGAGCAGGCTACCTCGCAGCGTAGCCTGGTATATTTGACTCAGAACATCATTACGTTACAGGGTTTGCCTTTCATGCAAATCACTTCTCTGAGCCTGGAAATTTATTACTAATGGCGGTTCCCATCAAGTTGGAGGCCTATCCGAATACTAATATCCCCTGGTACTTTGGATTTACCACCTCGAGCCCTCTCTCTTCATAACATGGCAATTACAACGATGTGCTTTTCCTTCATGGAATTAGGCATCACCCCCTGTGGCGAGCTTCCCACAACAGATGCTTCACAGTCATTTCCACAGACCATTGGAGCCTAAATGAACTAAATGAACAGTCACTTTATATGTATTAGGCCTGCTTTAATGGTACTTCTCTTTATCTGCTTACTTATCTATTTCTTTAATCCTGCATCACAAACTTCTGTTCAAGTTGAATATTTATTCCATGCAAGTGCTCAAGTAGGCAAGAAATATGGATTATCATAGGCACAGACCATACTTGGAAAAATTGTGTTTTTCTCCCCCTCAAACTGCATTTTATGAACGTAACTGCAGACCTGCTGTCCTATATTTATTGTACTGTAAGAAATATTTTTGGAAGGAGAAAGGGTTTTAGTCTCGTATATAATACATAATGTATTTTCAAAGAAACTTTGTATTCTATCCAACTAGTTATACAGTATTATGTCCTCAACTGTGTCTGCTTACATTCAGTTTATTAATATTTTTTTTAATTCATCACGTTTTTAAATATACCCAATTTCTTGTCCAGCATTATAAAATATGGATCCAAAATAAGACATTATAATAATCTAATTATCACATTTCCTTTAAGCTATGACTACAGTTATGACAATGTTATTACTTCTCATTGTAAGATTAATTCCTGCCATTTCATAGGCAGTAGTGATGCGTACGAGTAAAATTAACCAATTTTCATTTGAGAACATTTGCACACTATTCTCAAATGCTTTTCATTATCAGTAATTCATCTTCATGGTTGTCAGTGTTATTGAGAACAACTTTATATTTGAACAGAAGAAGAGTAGAAGCAAAAAAAAAGAAGCTTTCTCCTGTTTTCTTTTTCTTTGGCACCTCATGGGTCTCTACTCACCCTCAATACATTGATGGGAAAGGAGAGAGAGCAGAAGAGAAAAATGGAAATAGTAATAAACATGCTAATGCTAGGCTGTTGAGCTGGGAAGACCAGCTTCTATCCATCCCTCGCTTATCGGATGGTGTGTGTATGTGTGTTTGAGAGCGAGAGAGAGAGAGAGACAGAGAGAGAGAGAGAGGGTGGAAATACAGAGATAGAGACCAAGTGATTGAAAGGTAGAAGGAATTGTGTGCAGTGTGAGAGAGGACACACACACGCACACGCTTACACACACTCGCTGTGTGCTGCCGGGTAAACAGGAGGGAAATGCAAGTGAACGTGCCACCTTTCTCTTTCAATCGGCCTCTGGAGACAGTGCAAAGGGCCTTTTGTTGGCTCACTGGTAAGATAAGTAGCAAGAGAGGGGGGGTTCCGGGGGCTTCAGAGACTCGTAGAGCCAGCTTTTTTTCTATAGGATGGAAGCACCCCTCTCAATAGGAACTCATTTGCCATGTTGTGTAATTGTGGAACATAATGGAGCACACCTCATTCATGCAGCCCAAGGCCTTTTAATTCTAAAGCCATTTTCTCCATTCACTGCCAAACAAGTCATGTTTTAGAGAGATATTACACAGTCTTTTGAGCTCAGGGCCACTGCAAATTTGCCTTTGAAAGGAATGTTGTGCGTAATCAAGATCAAGTTTTGATCATTGCTTTGTATAAAAGAGACACTGTCATCCAGCTTGATATTTGTCATCTGACTTCTGCCCTCTCTGCTCACTGAAAGTAAACAGGGTGCTTGACCTTTTCTGCCTGGATTTTCATGCATGTTTGCTTAGAGAAGAGCGACGTTTAAATGCTGGATCGCTGGGAGGCAGCGACTGAATTAACCTGCTATTGGAATTCTGCGATAAATAATAAACGGTATGCTTGTTAATCACATGAGAATACACTGCTTTTATTTTCTGCACGGTCAAATGAATATCAAAGCTGAAGCACAGAGATGAAAAATGACTGATTTGAAAATTATTGCTGAGCTTTTTTATTAAACCACCGCAGGCTAGGAAAGGATGGCTATTTGCATAATTTAACTGGCATCTTAATTATTGTGTCAGAAATCTGTATGCAAATGACTTAAGTCACTTAGAAACGGAAACTTACTTGGCTAAATGGCTAATGGACTAAATTGTATCAAGCTGGAATACACAACGTGAGTGTAACCAGTTTAAACTGGGGTGTAATTGTGCAAGGCAATGGTGAGTTAGGAAGAGAAGACAACAGGTCAGACAGAAAACAGAAGAGTTACCTGGGTTAACAGCAAGAGATGTGTGTGTCAGTGGTGCATGTGTGTGTCTGTTTTTTCTCTTCCTTTGGTGAGAAAGACCTACCACGTAAAACAGTGAGTCTGGTGGTAGCGCTCGTCTCTCCAACACTGTTGGAGGCAACGCATTCATATATGGCTTCATCTCGGGGCGTGCGCAATGGCTGAATTCTTAGCACTGAACCAGAGCCGTCATCGAACTCAATCACCTGCAGGTGCGAGAGACAGGATATGTTAAAGGAGATTTTTTGGTTCACAATGGGTGAGGGACCTTCAGCAGAGAAAATAAAAAAAAATAAAAAAAAAACCAACCACATAAAAACAACACTGATGATGACTGACACAATGTGCTTCCTAAAACAGAAACAATAGCTGCTTTACAGTGAAACCTAATGTTTTTGTGTGTATCTGTGGATATCTGTTGTACATGTAAGGGAAGGTAGTTACGAATCTGTGCAGTATTAAAAGTCTTTACTCATACTATGGCCGCACTGAGCATATTTGGTTGAATAAAGCATAATAATTAAATCCATCTAAGTATCAAGAAGGGTATCCTTCAAGAAAATCAAGTAAATCATATATTTAGTTTAACTTTGTGCATTAACTAGTAAAATTATCAATGCGGCTGACTAACTTTAAGAATGGGGAAGGTGGTGTTAGAATTTTTCCGCTCAGATATAGGGATACGGATTAAAATTTAAGCCTGAATATGTCCCACTCTTAAAGTTAACATTTGATCCCTTGAAGAAAATGCATCACACTAGATTGTGTCAATGGGACAGAAACAAGCACAAACAGTTAAAGGTGGCTTGATACTCTGATACGGACGGTTGTACCATGAAGTGAAGAAGTGGTACAAAAGACAGGACCGACTGTTTTGGACGAACGACACATAAATGTTCACAAACAGGTGTTTGTTGTAGCTTATTCAGCTATTGTTGCATGCTACTTGTCGTATACTCACTGATTTTAGAAAGATCTGTGATAACTCAATCTCTTTTAAGCATAGAGGTAGACTTAAATAAAGATAGACCCGGCACCTCTTTCTCTCTCCCACACACTTGCGCGCGCGCACAAACACACACAAACTCACAAAGGCCTACAAACATTTGAAAGTTCACAGTATATCTGAGCAATTGTTGGTTATCAGTACATTTGAACATTTCATCAGCCAAGCTACAGCGGTGTTGGCATTCAAGTTGTCAGCAGGTGATGGTAAAACAGCCTTCATTCTCCAAAAGTGAATTCAAAAAAAGAAACTTGTGAGTTTTGTGAAGGGAAATGGGTTTTTTGTTAGAATATGATGCGCCTGTGCATGATAAAATGAGTATGGAGTTGTGGCAGCCAGCAAACCCTGTGAAGCGATGGGATAATGGAAACTAATGCTTTAGCATTCAGAACAACCTGCAATCCAAACACGATGAACTCTGATAAGATTAGATTTCTGCAGGCATAAGAGGCAGAGGAGAAGTGGGAAAAGGTCTCTGAGTTGTGGAAAGCCGTTGCTACTCTAGGGGAGCTAACAATTATGGCAATTGGAGCAAAAGGGGGAAAGAAGTGACAAGATGATAGTCCCGAGGACTGACACAGAAATTAATAGAAATCTTATCAGTGCTCTGCAATGATTTGTTATTACTCATGGGTATTGAGCCCAAGCACAGATTAAAGCTGACCAGAAATCAAATCTTCAGCCAGAATATTCAGGGTAGGACATGAATTGAGACAGAGATGCCACAAAGCAAAAGGATATTTCACAGTGAAAGTGTTGCTTTTCTTTTCTATTCACTTTGCATGAAACTGGCTAATGTAATGTGATCCTAACACAGGCATCTGGGTCACACCACAAGTTGTTTTTTTTTCCCTCTGTCCAATTGCTTTCTTCTTGTCATTTGTTAAATTACAAATTGGTCCCAATACATTTTGTGTACTTGCTTATTAATACTCATGCATGTTTAAAATCCTGGCCAGAATGATTATTTGAGTCTGCTAATGCGTGGTGGCAAGTCAGGACAAAAAGCAAGCAAGCAGGTTTTGGCGCGATGGATTATGTGTGAGCGGAGCCAAAAGCAGTGCTGGAACATTCCCATTTTGTCGAGCATTTTACATCAGAACAATAGACCTAATACCTCAAATCTCTGGTTGCTGACTTTCTTCCCCTTCTTGTTCCACACAATCTTCGGCCGTGGATCTCCTGTGGCTTGGCAGATGAAGGATGCCACACCTCCCTGCACGCCTGTTTGGTCATTGGGGGTTCTTAAAAACTTTGGTGGTGCTGGAGGAGACAGAAACAGGATACAAAAGTACAAAAAGTTAGCAAGCATGCGAAGCACTGCGGAGAGGCATTAATCTCTTTTATCGAGCCACGCACACACACTTGCGCACAAAAGAAAGAAACAAAGTTGCAGATTTTAGCATGTGGCTTCTAAGAGGATTGTCTTTGGAGATCAAGAAGAGATTAAACTGTCTTTACACCCTTTAAGCCCTAGGCCAAAATTCCTCAAAATTACATGTTTCACTTTAAATGAGTATATCTCTGCAACCACAAGGTTCATTTAAATAAGCTTGGTATCAATATAAAGGTAACACTT
>JAVQJG010185260.1:0-21891 GCA_036024015.1 Craterocephalus amniculus | reverse complement strand
AAGGTTATGCGCGCGAATCCTGTACACGCGCCCGGTGTTTACCATGCTTGCGCTCCGTTTTGGTGCGCGCGTTCGGTTTTCAAGCGCGCCCCTTTTGGAACTTAATAATCGCCATACACAGAGACTTCTAAAAGGATCCAGATCAGGTTTCCTTTCAAGTTAACAACAAGGAGGATCAGCATTTAGTCATACTATTATGTCTGGAACAAACTACTAGAAAACCTGAAGTATGGTCCAAACCTTAGTTCTTAAAACAGTAACTTTCAATTAAAATGAGGAGTTTTTCATTTTTCTTGAATATGTACACTGCATGTTTAAGATGCGTTTCCTCCTGCAGCCCACTGGGCTCCCTTCTGCAGGAAATGTGCCGAATAGATAAACTAGCTTTGCCTTGCCTCTGATAAGCCTATGTCCAAAAATGTTGGAATGTCATATAAAATGTAAATAAACACAGAATCTACAAATTTTCCAATCAATTTACCCCTAAAATTAAACAAATATTGTAAAAATAAAAAGTTTAAAATGAGAAATATTTGTTATATCAGTAATTGAGTTTTAACTATGACAGGAAAGATTTCTTTTAGTAAAGAAAAAAATGATTAACAAAAAAAAAATCAAGTCTGTGTGATACAAGAGTTGACATTTAAAAAAAAGATTCTATGATACTTGGTGAGCCAGTTTTAACAGTTGCCATGTTGCTGAAAGGTTGCATGATGCTTGTGTGGTTTGGGTTGGGGAGAAAAAAAAGGAATTCTTTCTTGCACTCTTGTGAAAAAAATGTCTCAGTTTTTGGTTTTGGCAGCGACGTTACAAAAAAGGAGGTACGAGAATTTTTTTTCACATCAACACTGAGTCACTGTGTGCTGTCGGGATCATTCACATCAGTTCCAAAATAATCACTTGGCTCATTACAATAATTAAAAACAAAACACCCTGGCACACATGTTGACGCACAACTTGTTGTATCTAGTGCTATGGGGGACACAGTGAGTCAAAGCGATTACTCAACCAAAGCATCTGGTTGATGTTTGAAGTCTGTGTGACCCATTGCAATCCATCGCACGTCTGCATCTCTGTCTATATGATCCACATCATTAGTGGTTGCACACAGAATACAATACACTTCACTGTGTCACTCTCTGACCCCAGCAAAGCTCCACCAAAGAGGGCTCACCTTGCCAAATCAACGCCTCTGGCCCTTTTTTTTGTTTTTTTTCTGTGCAGTAAAAACCGCCTTGTTCTTCTATCAGCTCTCATCCCTTACACACCTGCACAGGCCCCTGAGCTTACCTGTGTTCAAAGCCAAGATAAAAGCTGGTGCTTATTTCCAGCCACCTGCATTTAACCAGAAGCCTCTACCACTCCATTACCCCTCCTCCGCCTGCACTGACACACACGGCAGTCATCTATCTTGCATGGCCTCCTGGGTCTCTAATTAGGCGACGGTTGGGTGACACCCCTTGGAATGTTTATTGTAACATTGTTCAGCTTTATCTACTTTAAGCGAGACTAAAAGTGGAGGACGAGTAAGAGAAAGCAGATGCAGAGTGGAGAATGAGGTGGATGGAGCACGTCGGTGTTCATCATCATTATCCAGATAATCTTATTTCTTTTCATGATTTTACTGAATCATCTTTAAAAATTCTTTGTTAGTGGTTTGTATTTTGGAGATTTTCAAGAATTGAGGGATCATTTTTATTTTGTTTTGTTGGTTCTCATCCCTTGAGTGGTTTTTATTGCTTATTTTATGTTTCATGTTTATTGTATGTGAATAATTTTTTTTTATTGTTGATGTCATAATCTCTTAAAGGCCTGTCTGCAAACCAAGCTTCCCCTTTGGGACAACATAATTACTTGACTTGACGTTTTAATAATCTGTAAGAAACTTGTTTAATTTTTTTAAACAGTTAAACAGAAAATAAAAACTGTTGTCTGATAATCTATCAGAAGTTTTACAGTAAAATATAAACCAGAAAGTATGCTTATATTTTAGATGGAAGTTAACAAGGAGACTTACTTTTTTTGTTTTTGGCAGAACTTCAGTTTCTTTGGCTGTCGAGATTTCCTTTCAGCAGTGTGATTGTTATCTGAAATGTAGGCAGATAATGTGTTAAGGTCTGGCTTTTTGTAAACCGATGCATATGACACCACTGCAACAGGAATGTACAGAACGTTGACGAATGAAAGAAAAAACAGCAGTCTGATAGTAAGCTGCTTTAGTCAAGTGTTCAGGAGTCTCTTTTTATTTGTCACCTGTCTGTTAAAACCACCAATTATAAAAACACATTAATGCTTTTTAGATATAAAAAAGAGTCTGCATTGGTTTGTTTGTCCAAGTTTATGGAAAACCAGAAAGAGGAGAACATTCTGATAGCGCCTCAACCCAGTCGTCACATTTTAGCCGCAGTGAAGGCCAAACCTTTGCCTCATCTATTAGCCTCAAAGGTTTCACTGAAAAAAAGGAAAAGAAAAACCAAAGTATCCCTCATAAACCACGGCCCAGTCTCTGCATAAGTAATCATTCCTTTTTAAGAAAATCCTGTAAAAGTGACTTTATTTGGTGATGCAATAGTTCTTTTTTAAGTATGCAACAGCAGAAAAACTTTGGAGGATTCTTTTTAAAAAAATAAAATAAAATCAAAATTCAACATCTAGCTTGAATCCAGGGATCAAATTTTGCAAATTTGCAAATCCAGAGATCAAATTGCATAAAAAGCAATCCTAAACACTGGCATTTAGGATTACAGTAATTCACTGGACACATTACCCTGGAACACTAACGCCTTCTGAGGAGCAATTCAACACCAATGCAGCATAACCCGGGTTCTAGGGCTAAGGAGCATCCTCCCAGTATGTGGCTCGATCCCTTTTTTCCTTCAAAACTGACTCAATTCTTGGTTTCATAGATCCAAGAAACTGATGGAAGCATTTTTTAGAGGTTTTGTTCCATATTGACATAACAGCATCACACAGTTGCTGCACATCTATCATGAGAATCTCCTGTTCCACCACATCCCACAGGCGGAATATCAGATGTGGATGTGGTGACTGTGGATGCCGTTGGAGTCCAGTGAACTAATCGATCTGAGCTTTGTGACATGGTGCATCAACCTCCTGGAAGTAGCATCAGAAGATGGTCATACAGGGATGGACACAGTCAATGGAAACAACTAAACTACGTTCAAAATCTCTCAAATCCCCTTTCTAGTTCTTTCCGATGCTCAGTTTGAACTTCAGCAAGTTATCTTGATTTGTGTTTGCAAGTAACTGAACAAGTGTAGCTACTACTGTAAAAGTTCATTTATGTGAAGAGTTGTTTACTTAGATTTTTTTTTCACTACTGGAGGATTTTCTGAGCAAGACGAACATATGACGACCCAGCTTTGGAGTTTGACGTGTATTTCCCAGAAAAGGAAGATTTTCCAGTGACAAATATAAGAAGAATGCCAAATGAGTTGAAGATGTTGCTGACAACTGTTGCTGCCATTGTGACTCTGAATCAAAGGTTTAATTGAGAAAGCGCTGCTTGAATTTCCAGTATAAGTAAATCAAAGACCTGAGTCAGCACTGGTTTACAGGAAAGCCCACAAAGCTCATCCCATGTTGAAGATATCTTTGCATCAGCTCATCAAAAACCAAGATAAAAAGCAGAAAGTTGTTGGGCATAATGTCCCCACACTCAGGGCCCCAGCCTGATGGAATCATCCTGGGATGGATCTTTGTTGTGGTCCAATGACGACAATATGCCTGACACACAGTGATGGTAACAGAGTTTCTGCAATCTGCTCAGACAAAAACATGAAGCCGGATAGACACTTGACACAAAAAAATTTAAATATCTCAGGGTTTTTTAACATTTAGGAAGCATGTGTTTTCAGAAAGTGTTCCCAGGATTGCAGGATGTGATCGCCACATACAATCAACCTCAAGTCTAGTGCTTGTTTAGAGCACAAACTACTCCAGGGTTCCAGTTTTGTGGAGAACTTGTTGTTATGCCATGCATCTTTTTTTCTACATCAGCTCTGACAGTATTGCAAACATCCTGTGATGGATGCCTTTCCTTTCTGCAATTCATCTATCTGAGGATTGAGTGAGCAGACCACCATCCACCATGCATGATGTAAACTACTAATGAGAAACATGCTTTCAGAATGTAAAGCTTGATGGGAACTTTTTGTTTACAAGAGTTTAATACCAAGAAGAAGTCCACGTCATATTTAATGTCAGCAATGAATCACTTTGTGGCCGGGTGAAAACATAAATGCAGTTCTCTGATGTCACATATTTGCAGCAACACAATCCCTGAACCGTGGGGGAAAATGTATGTGTGCTTGTTTATATTCTAACTTGTACAAAAGGTAGTCTGCTGCACAGACAGCTCTAATATCCGGTATAATGTTTGGCAGCTTCGCCCTCTCCATCTCAGCTCTGACATGATATAAAACTAGTCAGGAATTTACATCTTCGAGGCAATTTTCGTACATTTAATTTGCAAAAGTATGTCAAATTCTTCCTTGTAAACCAATGAAACCGGAAGCTTTTAGTTTGCACTGATGGTGACCAGAATATGCATGTATATGTAAGATTGTTGGTGTAAAACCGCTGTGACTTCCTGCTGTGTAAGAGGTAAAACAACTAGCACCGTCATTCACATCTTAAAGCAATCATTTGTGACTGTGAGTCACTTCTGTAGCTGGAATCTTCTTTTACTTTTCTACTCCTGATTAATCTGACATATTGTCATTCATGCTCATTTTCTAGCTTTAATACAAACCCCAACTCATGCAGCTGTCATCTCACATGTCAAATACACACATCAGATCTATATGTCTAATGAAAAACAACATAACACACACTCTTTGTCTTTATGTGTTTGACAAAACTAAGCCAAAATGCAGAGGCAGTGTGGGAACAACCTAAAACCTGCTTCCATTGGAATTAAGCTGGTAAGCAGCAGCTAGGTGCACACACTTCATTAACTGTCTGAACATCATCATAATGACCAAATCTATGGATGTGTTGCCATTTAGCATGTCTGGGGAATTCAGGAAAGATGTCATTAATTAACTTAGAGAGCAGGTTTTGCTGCCTGAGAATTCAGAAAGGGTTTAAGGCCATTTCCAAACAGTTTGGAGGCCATTATTCGGCAGTGAAAATGGTTATTTACAATAGGAAACGTTCAAGACCGCTGCCAATCTTCCTCAGACTTGATATTCCAGCAATTTTACAACATGGTGAGACCATGCAATATACAGAGGAACAACATAAAACCAAGAGCTACAACTCAGACACTCCAGACCTCAGTTAGCATTTTTAACGGAAAGCTCATGAGAGAACAATAAACAAAAGACTGAACACAAATGGCTTGTTTGGAAAGGTTGCAAGAGGACGACTCTTTCTGAAAAGAAAAAAGAGCACAGCCTGTGTTTACAAAGCTGCATCCGAACAAATCACATGACTTCTGGAACAAATGATGAGACCATAGTGGAGACATTTAGTCATAATGCACCACAGCAAACACACACGGCATATCAGCTTGAATTTCACACAGACAATGTTGAGCATGTTGGAGGGGTCATGATGTGGGCTGTAATTTACAGGTACAGGACCAGAGTACCTCGCAGTCAGTGCATCTCCTTTGTGTAAGGAGAAAGAGGAAGAGCACAGCCAGAGTCCAGCTTGATAAATTTCTGCTCAAACAGACATTCCAGAGGTTTACTGATGCTCTTCTCCAGATCTGCGAGGGCATCCGTCAGGAGAACATCCCTGGTCTCATCAGGAACATGCCCAGACGTGTAGGGAGTGCATACAGACACACGGAGGCCACACACACACTACCGAACCTCTTTTAGAATCATCTTGAGGAATTTCCACAGAAATTAGGGACAACCTGTGATCTGATCGTTCCACTTTTATTTGGAGCTTGATCCTGGATCCAGAGCTCCATGGGTTCATGATTCAGATTTCCACTTATCATTTTGTTTTCAACACATTCCACTATGCAATGAACAGACATTTTGAACTGGAATATATCATTTCTAAAGATCTAGCTGGAGTCTTAACAGGACTTCCTCACAAAAACACCCACATCTGGAGGCCTGGTCTACAGCTGCAGTAAGCTGAGATGGCAAAGATTATCAACCAGATCTTCATGCAGGTTGTTTGTTTGATCAGCTCCATGCTGTAGCAGTGTCTGCACGTATCGTTTACACTGACATAATCGCTCCTTTGAGTTTGTAGTAACACAAACATGTGTAAAGTTGACATTGTGAAAAGTTTATGATTTTATTATTCTGGTAAAAACTGGCACATTTCCCCTGCACCCTTGTCATTTTCATTGATTTATATTTTTCTAGGATTACAAAAAGATGCAAATACATGCTTCAAAACATTAACATCGCAAAGACAGCTTCAATATGCGGTGAAGCAGGCGAGGCACAGGGCTATTCTGGCTGGCAGATGTTTACATTTTAATAACTTAGAATCTTTAGAGAGACACATTTTCTCTGGTGGCTGCTTCATTTTATGAAAGTGGCTTCAGCAACAGGAACGCTGACCACCTCTACAACATCATTCTTCTAAAAATTACACAGAAAACTAATCTCCACCTGCCTACTTACGGTTTTATCTGTTTGAAAAAAACACCATCTCGACATTTCTGATTGGAGACTTTTTTTTGTTGAACAACAAAGCACACACCCAGCAGAGGAAAGCAAATTCTCATTTTGCACTGTCATGCCAACGTTTTCCTTCTGACTTCAGCCTCTTACAGTAAGTTAAACCAGCAAACTGGAAGCTCTGAGAACTTACTAAACAAAATAAAGCCTCATGCCTCTCATGCAAATCTCTCTCCTGAGGTCAGACACAGCAACTGTCAGATCCTTACATCTGTTTCCAGCTTCAGTCTTGCATGGCCTTTATATTTGGCGGCTATATGCATATGTTTTCCCATAAACAGTCACTACAGGAGACATGCACCTAAATTTGATTTAAATCCACAGAGATGTGGAGCCATGTCAAGATTTCTGCTTTACCAGCCTCTTAGGAGTTCAGTGAAGCAAAGTAAAAACAATTCATCTCTCCTTCATAAAGTTTGATTGAATTTAAAAGCCATTTCAGAGAAATGTTTAGGTTGAGAGTGCAAAAAACAGATGGGCACATGTGGGATGATGCCTGTAACGTAACATAAGGACTGTCAGTGGAGGGGGAGAATTCACAGTCAATGCTATGAACACAGAATAAAGCAGAAGCTCATGTTTAAAGACTTCATGCTATTTTTTTTATTTGATTGACTTTATATAAACTTTTTGATTGACCTTTGATTGACTTTTATATAAAAAGAATACTTTATTAGGTTCATTGTGAACACAAAGAGCTAAACATCCAATCAAGTGACAGCAACTAAATAGATTCAGTCATGCAGATGCAGTGTTGACGACTTGTTGAAGTTCAAACTGAGTCAGGAGGAAGAAAGAAGATTTAAGTTACTCTGAAGGTGGCATGGTTGTTGAATATTTCACAAACTGCTGATCTATAGGATTTTCACACATCACGTATGTAGGGTTTACAGAGAAGGAGAGAAAACATCCAGTGAGCAGCAGTTGTCTGGGCCAAAATTTCCTATTGGTGTCAAAGGTCAGAGGAAAATGGGCCCCTGGTTGGAGATGATAGAAAGGCAACAGAAAGTCAGATAATAAAGCTCTCCATTTTAAGCTGCAACATTCAGATTGTAGGATCAGAACTTGGCTGGAAACAATATGAAAGCATGGATCTATACTGACTTGTATGAAGGGATCAGACTGCTAGTGGTGTAATGTGTGGGTGATATTCTATTGGCACACATGTCTAACTGGTTTCTTGAAGGTGACATTGAGCTCACTGTACACCGGTGGCCTCCGGTCACCACATCTCAACCAACAGAGCACCTTTGGGACGTGGTGGAGATTCTCATCATGGATGTGCTGCAACTGTGTGATGCTGTCATGTCAAAACAGAGCGAAACCCCTGAGGAATGTTTGCAATACTTTGTTGAATCTATGAAATGAAGAATTAATGACAGGTCTGAGGGCAGACTGCCAACACGGTGGACCTGATAAAGTGGCCAGAATGTACATAAAGATGTTTGAAATCCAGTGTGAATAAAAATGCTTATTTAATCAACTGAGAGCAGATCAGATTAATCAGTTGCTATTTTGATTAAATTAGTATCAAATTTTCCTCACCTGCAAGGTTTCATGTAGATGTTGGTGTAAAGCCATATCTCAATCGTTTTGAAGTAACTCCTGGACTGAAATATTAAATAAGTTTTCTTCTTCCCACTCCCTTCCAGGCATGTCGAATTTGTTTTTTTGCTTTTTCAAAAAGTGCTATTTTTACAACTTTGATGTTCTAGAAATTTATTGCCTGGAATGAATAAATTAATACACTACAAATAATACAAAATACAATAAAAGTCTCTTGTGTAGAAATATGAATTAAATGTGATGCTGAAGCCGCAGCATCTTCTCTGCCAGTCCAGAGCTCAGTGAGCACAGGCAGACTGGACACACAAGAGATCTTTGACCTTGAGCATTCAGACACAGGAAGTAAGAGAAAACAAAACATGTATTTCACCGATAAGAATTCATGATGAGACTCCTTCAACGCCTCAGTGATATTAATTGCACATCCACAAGCAAATATAATGACACACACAAACAGTGACGAACACTCGAGAGACACCACAAGCAAGCACGTCTAGACGGTAAACACTATTTGCCCCTGGGGCCTGACAATGTGGGCGAACGAAATATGAAACAGTTTTGAGGATGAACAGAAGTCCAGATAAACAGTTGTGAATCAGATAAACAGTTGTGAATCAATTGTTTGCACTCTGTGAAATCTAACGACAACAGCACAGCAGTTTGAGCAGTGTTGAAAAACGACTGAACATCAAGATGGTCTTAATTAAGACATTTATGTCTATAAATGTAAAAGATGAGACAGCTGCATGTCTGGGCCAGTACCAACTGATATGGTTTCACTGGAAAGACGCTTAGGCTGTACACGGGGGGTGCTACTCACAAAGTTTCAGACTTAGCGCACGCCCCCAGAGACTAACAGAAGCAGATCCTTTAGAAAAGAGACCTCCACATACTCAGAACACAGATTTAATTCTTTCTTCATCATATCTGCGCTTCGTGCACGTTCCACTGTGCATGATAGGGAGAAAAAAGGGGGGAAGCACAAACCAAGCATGGAGGAAAATGTGCCTTTTGAAGTTGTCTTTCTTCTTGGAGTTAGCTTTGGCGTAACACAGCTAGTTAAGCAGATCATTAAGTGTAATGGTTGGGGAGGATTGCAGAGCTTTATCTCTGATGGAAAGAACAAAGTTCCTGATGATCTGGGGGATTCTGGAGCTGGATTTGATGGGAATTCCCATGCCTGCTGGAACGGTTTACCCTGAAACATTTTGATCTGTGCTAACAGACAGGTGCTATCATAAATCTTAAGTCAGAGAATTACTGACTCAGCTTTACATACTGAGACTTTAAGGTATAGGGGGATAAAGTTATTTTCTTTATAGATTACATCTAGAGACAGAAGACTTGCCCTCGGACAGATGCCAGTATCTGAGTGTCTGGCTGTGACATGTCAACATAAAGCACTGACTTTTTGTTACAGAGGTGAAAAAGAAACTGATTCCCTCTGCAGTCTGATAGTTACCTTAAACCTACAGCAGAGGTCCTAAAAATGAAAATAATGCCACGATGTACAGTACATTAATATATGAACATATACTCGATAGCCACTTTATCAGGTAGCTAATGCCTGCCAGTACCTGGTTGAATCAGCTTTTTCCTTCAGAATTACGTTAACACTTGGTGTCGTGGACCTGACAAAATAAGATCTCACAAGTACTGGAAACTTTCCTCAGAGGTTCTGCTCCATATTGACATGATAACATCTTAGTAGCTGCTCATTCATGATGAGAATATCCCGTTCCACCACACCCCAAATCCAGAGCCAGCCTGAGCCTTTATGGGGCAGATTTTGACTTGGGGGCCTCCCCAAACTTTATTTGTAGTTAGCTTAGGTCATACTAGCATCAGTCTGGTCTTGTATTAATTTGTACTTTCTGATATTTAAAAAAAACATTTTGAGTGTTCTAACTAAGCTAGAACTTCAAGGTAAAAGAAAACAGACAAGAAATGTAAAAAAAATAATATATATATATACTTATATACACACATATACCCATAAGCCTTGCTATGGGATGATTAAATCTTTTGCCAACAACTATTCAAAATGTGTATATAATAAAGAGCTGTGTAAATTGTGAAGACATGTAAAAAAAACAATATGCATCCTCTGTCAATTCCAAGGATTTACATAAAAAGATATAAGAAAAAAATTATCTGGTGCACTGCATTAGGAAAATATATCTGATGAACAGCAGCACATGGCATGTTGCAGCGTGTTTATCTTGCATGTTATTTACTGATTGAAGCGTTTGTTTAATTTCTTCTTTGACCGTGCTTCTAGGCTTTGGCATTTGGACATCAGCTTACTGGTTAAAACACTGATGCATTGATAGTCTTCCAAGATAAAAGTAAACAACAAATTAAACTGTATGTTTTGTGAGAAAAGCCAAACCTGCAACAGATGTTCGGACCCATGTTACAAACATCAGCGTCAGTCTGGGATTAATTGTAGAAGTACAGCACACTATGATTTTATGGAAAGTGAGGTTATGATTGATTATAAAACACTGATTTGTTTTAATTTTCTGCTTACTTCATTAGTGTAAATATTATTTCTGAAACCCAACTTAAAGATTGTGCTGCAATTCAACTGGTGTGAAACCTGGAGGAAAGAACTACAATGTTTTTGCCTGTGCAACACTGACTGAGATAAACAGCAAACAGCAGCACACCGCGGCTGCAGCGTGCCTTTCAGCAAAATATGAAACGCAGTGGAACTGGTCACAGCAGAGATGAGCTTCTATCTGTGAGGACAAGATTTATTCAAGGGGAAACAAACATCCAGGATGGAGAGCGGCCTTCTCTTTGCATGCCAAGAAGTGCCAGTCTGCACATCTTTATTCATGAGAACATCTTATCAGTGTGTAAAAAATACACTAAAAAAGTTTGTTTTAAAAATTGTTGGGATTCCTTTCAGCTGAGAAAGCAGAAAGGGATGTTGTTTGTGGATTATCACCAGTAAAATGACTTCTCTGGATGAGAATGAGCTTTGAAAATATTTCCCCACTGGGCAAACAAAGGCGAACACCAACAATTCTTTCTTTAATTTCTCCCTTACATCTCTCCCGTCAGAACCCTCCACTGCTTTGCATTTGAATCACTTCAAATCAGGAAATCGCTACCACCCAGTTCTTGTGTTTATAAAAACACGAGTTTCCAAGAGCCTGCAATGAATTTATATTTGGTACAAGCAGCGTAGTGCATCTCACTCCCCTGGCAATGTGCCCTTCCACAAGCTTTCCATGGAGGTTTGTCCCCCCCAGTTTCCAAAGTACTGGATGATTGATTTGCTCTTTAACGGCTTCCTGTGTTGGGCATGGCCTACGACGCACATCTGTAAGGGTGGATTGGCCATGCTGGGTCTGTTTTGCTCTGCTACGCTCTTCTGCGGTGTAGTAAAGTGAGGTATCTGCCTTTTCTGTGGCCTGGGAGAATGACGTGCTTCATTATAAAAAGAACTGACTCCAATGAAAAATGAACCTCAGCTTCTAACGGCCGTTGGTCACTTGTTGGATTACAGCGCCTCTGGGGATGAAGCTCAGCCTCTGATCTTGATGGCTGAGAAGGGGGAACAATAGCAGCTGGCCTGTGACTGAAAAGTTATACTGAGTGCTAATATCAGGAGTTGTTAGGGTTTGAACAGTCACTTATTGCTGCTGACACGGAGTTTTGGGTTGCAATCAAATTAATTTCAGAGGAGATTGCATTCTGATGGTCTTGGTACTATTGTTTAAATTGCGAGTCTTGATTTAAACGCTTTCAGCCAAAAAAAAACAAACAAACATCCAATCACAGAAGAGTTGAAAGAAGAGCCTCTGATCCATTTTTGCCACTTAACCAAAGACTCTGGTTAAAGCTTTACAGCCACATTCTCCAGCTCTTCTCTAACACCACCAATGTTATCCTCTGTCAGCTGAGATAGGATGCAATGGGTCTTCCTTGAGGCCTCCTCCTTATGTCTGAAACTCCTCCAAAAGAAAACCTCTAGAAAGCATTCTTACCAGATACCCAGATTAAACCAGGCTGAGTTTCTCACCTGAATCCTACTAGTGAGCCAAAACCTCCTTAGGATGAAGCCCATTTTGATTCCTTACCGCTACATTTAAAAAAGTATAAGCACAAAGCCAGAGGAATTGTGGAATAGTACTCTTTCAAGGGATGAAACTTAGATTGAGACTTTGCAGACTAATGAGAGGAAAATGTTTGGAGAAAACTTGGAAAGGCCCTTGATCTGAGGCGAACAAACATCATCTATCAAACACATGGAGGCGCCGTGATGGCATGGGCATGTACTGTACTGTATGGAGTCGTTAGTGTTCATTCATGATGTGACAGAAAACAGGAGCAGCCCCGATTCATTCTGAAGTTTATGGGATATACTGTCTGCTGAGATTCAGCCAAATGAAGCACAGCTCAGAGAACTGTAGAGAAAGCTACAGCATTCAGCAAAGGCCAAGTCAGTTACCTGATCTCCGCATGGTGAAACCACAACGTGACAGAGACTCACAAACAACTGGAGCTGCAGGAAAAGACAGGGAAAACATCCCAAATAAGGAAAACTTTGGAAACAGGCAAACTAATAAGTTTTATAGACTTAGATTTAAGCCAATGATAAAAGATTTATACATTTAGAATAACAGGTGTCACTCCTGTCAGCTAAGAACAGAAACTGAGCTACAACATCCAGATGGTGGGGTCAGAATTTGGTGTAAACATGAGAGCCTGGCTCAGGCTGCTGCTGGTGTATATTTTCTCATCACATTTTAGACTTTTTTGTACCAACTAAGCATGGTTTAAACACCAGGTGTTATTGCTCAATGTTCCCATCATCCAACAGGAAAATGCACCAAGTCACAAAGCTCAGATCTCCAACTGCTTTCTTGAATACAACAATGAGTTTGCTACACTCCAGTAGCCTCCACTATACTACATCTCAATCCTCAAGGTCCACGTCCAGCAAGTTTTATATGTTTCCTTGCTGAAACATGCATGATTCAAATCAATGGATCACTAATTTGTGCAACATTTAACCAGCCGTTGCAGAAAGGTTTCATTTGTTTCATTTTTTGATAGTAGGTGGTAACTATATGGTGGTATTTAGCTGTTTTCTGAGTTGTTTTTCAAACAGTCACAGATTAATGAGTAGGTGTGTTATATGTTTTATAAATCTCTTTTTGATTTATAATTTGTCTGTAAAATAATATAAACCAATATATAAAACTGCCTTGGGATCCCCCCGGATGAGCTGGCTGATGTGGCTGGGGAGAGGGAAGTCTGGGCTTCCCTGCTCAGGCTGCTGCCCCCGCGACCCGAACCCGGATAAGCGGTAGATAATGGATGGATGGATGGATGGATGGATGGATATAAAACTGCAGTATAAAAGCACCAAACAAAATTCAGTTTTTCTAGTTTAGGTTTTACTTACCTTACTGATACATTTTCACTGGTATTAAGTGTTATGTTGTCAATGACAAACTTTGTGTTTGGCCAAACATCTTAATCTCAAACTCAGTCTATTTCAACCAGTCTATGATTTCAACCTACGCCTTAATTTAAGGAGTTAACATCAGAAGGCGCTGCTTAATCATGAAGCATCAGGAGGTAAGCGACAAAGCACACCTGCAAAGCTGGAGTTAACATCAAACATAAAGGCATATCAAAAACAAAAGCCTCAGCCAAAAGCCACTTCTGAAGCCTTTCTTCATAATCCAGGGATGCAGAGCAGATCTGAGAATTGGGAAAAGTCCCACGTGAAAGCAACGAGCTTCCACAGAGTGCATTAGCATTTACTTGTGTTTGAATATGATTGAACTAATTACCCCGGGTTGTTGAGATGTTAAGCGAGCGTAAACATTCGGGGTTAGAGCAGGCCCCCGCCGAGATGAAAAACCCTCTACTTTCATCCACACGCAATTAATCAGCATCTGACTCTGCAAACAGACGCAGCAGCTTGCTCCACTGCCTCTCTTGTAAGCGCCGACTGACACATGAAAGCGGGGAAATTTGCACCCAGTTAGGAGATTAAACTGCGAATGAGTCAAATCTGAGCCAATACAAACCTCAGGCATGATACGGGGGTTTACTCATTCTCTATGGGGCTTTCAGGGTCTGTTTTATTACCTGGTAACAATACAAATATACTTATATATGCTCCAAAGAAAAATGTATATAGTTTTATGTGGAAGAAAAAAGAAGTGGGTTCTTGAAGCATGACTGCAAAGTAATAGTTGGTGCCTGCAGGATGTTACTAATAAATATAACATTTCACAACAGTTTGCTGGGGAACAGCGTTCGCATGCAGCGAAAACTTCAAAGGCCTTCATTTGCAACATGCCAGGTTATTTCAATTAGATTTCAACAAAAAGTGCTCTTCCTCCCCAGCTGGACCCCCACCTATCACTCTGAGAGATCAGCCACAAGGGACCTTGTCACTCTGTTTCCTTTTAGCCCCCTAAGGGTTTTGTTTTGGAAAAGTGAGTCAGGTTCAAAGCACAGGGGAGGGCTACGGGGTAACATGAGATGGTGGTTTGTCCGATTGGCCATGCTGCTGTGCCAGACTGTGCATGCCTGCAGGGTTGTACTGGGATGATTCTTTTATTCCTGAACCCTAAAGAGAAGTGTGCAAAAACAAGACAAATGCATAACACATTGATTTCCTCACTGATTTTTAAAACACTTAAAGGTGCTTTCATTCAGTCATTGCTTTCTAATCCGAAAATGAAAGCATACAAAGAGAGCCAAGAGCTGATGTGGTGCAAAACGTTGGTCTTTATGTAACATTTAAGATTCATTTGGTTCAGTCAGTCAGCAAAACCCTTCTTTTGACTGAAGGCTACGAGCCCACACAAAGGCTGCACACAAGTTCAAAGTTTTTCAACCCAAAAATTGATCAGGTTCACTTCACACGTGATACAAGCATGAACACATCTGGTCCCATTTTAAATTGCAAGGAAGGGGGGGGGGGGAGAGGAGTGTTGATTGTAATGATGATATCTTCGGTGTAGTATTTATACAGTTCTCTTCCTAGTGAAGATCGGACGCTCAGTCATGCAAAACAGGGATAGAAATACAATCATCACGTTTTTCCTTTTACCTCAGTTCCCTCAATCATCAACCTAAACCCCCCCGCTCCCTGTTTGCAGCAATCTGGAGCTTTTCCAGACTAAACAAGAGGAAAAAAATTGAGCCAAACAACATGTCTGATGCCTGGGGTTTTCCTGGTAAGGTCAGCAGGTCAAGAGAGGAAGGTCATCCAGATAGCCAGCACAACTGCAAATGATTTTCAAAGGTACATTTGTTGACAAAGTTCATACAGACGCTCCATAATCCCATTTGAGTGCTTAGAAAGCCTGAGCTCGGATCACCATCTCAATTGGTTCGTCTTTTTTCTTTCTGAAAATACAAATGAAAGAAAAAAAGAAGAAGTCACTGATTAATCTTAAAAATGAGGGCACAACTTAGAGATCTTAGCGAACACAAATGAGACGTACGTATACTTCACAGCGTGCTTCCTCCTTAGGTACGTTGTTATCTTTGAGGAGATTAGCCACACATTTATTTTTTGGGAAATATCAGTCCAGACTGTTTCCCATGAGCAGAATTATTTTATTTCACCAGGCATGTTATACATGCAAAAAATTTGTCTTGGTGTTTGCACACATAGTTGAGCAGACGGTTCACATTATGCATGTATGTTTACAACTAAGTGTAACATGTTGTTATGAAGAGGAATATAAAACCATTAAAAGCAACACAGACAGCATGATTTATTTAGACGAGTGATAATACAACATCATTATGGCAACTTAAAGTGGAAGCAGTCTACCAGTGTTACTGAGTGCCACAACTCCAAATGGAGGAAGATGGAACCGTCTAGTATCACACCAACATATCCAACCACATGTTATGGATGCAGAATAAGGAAGAGCTGCATCTGCTGTTTTTCTAAGGAACAATGACCATGTTTCTCTCCCAATTAAACTTTCCTGATATATTAGCTCTGAGGAAGTCAAGCGACTCCACAACAGAAACAGCCAAGCATTTGATGTTGAGATGTGGGAGAAGTTTAAAAACTTTGGGGCTCTTCGGAGTTGTCTCAGTGGAGACACAATCATTTATGCATAGATTTAAAGGAAGGAGTGGTCTTAGCTGCATTTGTTGACTTATATTGGTGAGAGATGAGTGATTGGCAGATGACACCTGGCACAGACCCCATGCCCCCGCGCTGCTTCATGCCAGGTGGTTGAGTGAGCCAATAAAAAGCAGGTATTTATTCTAAACTAGATGCAAGAAAGTTGTCTGGTGGCCATGCGTCAAGGCAGGGATACGTATTGTCTCAGTTCTTATTAATAGCATTTATAGCTCTTATTAATGGTGTTTTATTAGCATCTCATACTGGATAAAAGTCCCCAAAACAAGGTAATAAATGTTGACGTGTCTGAACTAAACCCTACTGTGTTATTTGACATATTAAACTTTGGCAGAATTTCCTTCTTTCTTTTAATCTAACTCGTCTTTTCCAGAATCATGACAGCAGAAAGATGGGCTGGCTGCCTTGTTGAGCAGAACAAATTTGCTTTGCCAAGAAGAGCTTAATGGAGGACCATTAGGGTTCTCCAGATACTTCGTTATTGTTCTTTATTTGGGATATTGCTGAACTGAATTTTAATGCAGGACCTGACAAGGGGGGACAAGGGAAGGGGGAGTGTGAAGAGAAGAGAGGAAAGAGAGAGGAGCCGAAAAAAGCCAGGCAATGGGTAATGTGTAAGGTTGAGAGGCGTTGCTGTTTTAAATGTTATGTATCATTCGCTGTTACTTTTACTGCTTTTATCACCTGTTTTTCTGTCTGCACTTGTTTATATGTATCTGTTATCTTTAAGTTTGAACTCCTGTTTATGTTTCTGCACAAAAATTCCAATATGCAAATGTACGAATGGCAGATAAACTGCCTTATCTCAACTGCAACAACTGCACAATCCCAACAGAAAACCAGCTGCTACATGTGCAGAGAAACGTCACAGTCTCTGTAAGAAATGAAGGCAGACCGTCATCAAAACCACCTGTAGGACGACATCTGTCTCGCACCCAGCTCTACTCTGAGCCGTCACCAGCCAGTGAAAGTCACTCTTCTGCCACTTTCTCCCTTTTTTTACCTCCCTTCCTCCGATAACATCCTCTTCAGCCATGATGCATGATCTAAATGGTGAATGTGTTTATATCTAGTTGCTGTCATGTGGTGTTTTGAAGCAAAACGCAGCAATCTCAAAATGAAAAAGAAAGCTGTATATGTGGTTTCTTAGCCTCGGGATGCTGCAGGGCAATGGAAGGTGCATTTCTGTATGAATGTTAGTGCACCATAAAAACAAGTAACAAATACAGCTTTAAGGTATGAAACATTTCAGTGTTAGTTATGCACTGGTTATTTTTTCAAATGAAATCCATGTAATCTTACATTGAATTCTTAAATCACACGAAGAAGTAACCCTACTTACACTGTAGAGCCTTAGAAGATGGTTGTCTTTGTAGCAAATTTCAGGAGCATGTGGGCATGTAAGTACTTTAAGATGTAAAAAATATGTAAAATTATCTAACAAGCGGAGTGCCTGAAGTCTCTACATATTTACACTTTTCATGTAAATACAGAACCTCAACAGACAGGTTCGCCACCCCCCAAAACAACTAGTCTGGTAAGGCTTGTCAGCTGTGCTGGTCTGAGCAGGCTCCTGTCACCACTTTGCATCGGCTCCACTGAGATTCACGTTTCCAGAAATGATTCAATTACTCATGGTTCACAATCAATTAGTCAAATCCACGATCAGAGGTTGGCAAGGTTTTCAGCGTTAAAACCTAAATATCATATCATTTTTCTGAACGTGCTCCCTTTCCTCTCTCTTTCTATCCATTCTGAACTCCCTCCCTCATTCAAAGCCCCCCAGCTGGAGAGGAGACATGATGGTACGCACACAAACACCATCTCACTTTATGCTGTAATGGCTTTCTAGCTCCTGTGGTGAGCTGCCAGTCGACCTGTTGAAGCCTGCCAAGTAACCCTAGATGTGGAAATTACCCCTGCAAAGTCTGAGAAACAAGGAGCACAGGAGGTCTGCACCATTAACCAAATGCACACACACACACACACACACATATATACAGGGTTGTGTAGTATCACTGCTGCTTTCTTCCAGACACAGATGAAACGGATTCCTGCTACTTCCATCCTGTTATGCTTTTGAGAAACCACTGTGTCTGCACTTGTTGGTGGAAAAAAATCCATGCTTACAGTATGCTCATGCATGTTCCTGTGTTACTGCTTATTTGGGGAACGTATCGTATGTCTGTGGACACATTTTGGCTACTGTATGTGTAGCATCTTTCCTGGCTGTGTGTGTGTGTGTGTGTGTGTCCTGGGACTCCACTAAGAGTATGTGCACCAGCATGTTGCATGTGTGAAATCACCTCCCTCACATCTGCAAACATTCTGACACTTCTCTAGTCACACCTGGCCTCCCATGATCAAGGCTTCCAGAGAGGGCAGGTGTGCTCACTCCTGCCCTCCTGACCTAAAAACACAGCAGCTCCACCACAAGCCCAATCCAAGAGGAGGCTATTAACTTCTAATATTCATCTTTCTCCTCTCCCTGCCAGACTTATAGCAGGGGGGGAAAGCCCAAATTAAGTCTATGAGCCATAAAACAGGCCTTTAATTTCCTTATGTTTGCCCAGGAGCGAGCACTACCATTAGCCTTTTGTTTCTGTGGACTGCAGTGCTGAGAATGATCCCACGGGGTATCTGGTTTGATCAGATCAGAAAGGAAATTTATGAGCAACGAAAAGAAGACTGGGGCAAGATGGATGTCAATGAGCAGGTGGGATTCATTGCTTTTGTGTTTCTCTGCCAGCACAGCAAAAAGGTGACTGGGAAGGAAATGAGAGGGGAGGAAGACCTCTAGCAATGTGGCAGCTTCACAAGATAACAGCCAGCTCTGATTTTTAACAAGGCAAAATGAGAAATATATGTGCAGATTTGTCTAGAGGGGGGTACTAAATAAAAAACAGGCCATTAATGCCTGCATGACCTGTGAAGACCGGAACATTGGTGGTTTATAATGAGAGAGGGACAGAGATAAGCAAACTGCATCTGCACAAAATAAAGTGAGCATTGTGTAACCCACCTGCCTCCTTTCCTGGTGTGGAGTTTGATCATTATTCCCATTGTCACAAATGCGGAGAGGGAGCCAACAGCGCCAAGAACGAACCCAACGTTATCCTCTGTCAAATCACAACAAGAGTATTAGAAACTTTCCATATATCTGCCACACATTTTGTTCCAATACAGTCAAAAAGGCAGAGATGTTAAAACTGATGCGTGACACCTGAATTTGGTACGCCTGAAATCTACCATGTGACTTTTGTAGCACATATCCTCGGACATGAGGTCTGAAATAGTGATCTACGTTTACATAGGAGGTCTTCTCACCATCTAATTTGCCCATTATCATACAGGCACTGCTTCCCATTCAGTTCTTATTGGTCACAAATTCTTCTGAACTAGCAAGGACCTGCAATGGATCCATCCTTAATCCATAAAAATAAGAAAATTTATAAAAAAGCTCGACTGTGCTTCTCAAAATAGAGTATTTTAAGGTTTTTGCCTTAGCCAGGCCTGTTGTATGAGGCCTTTTCTGGAGCCTGTTCTGCATACTTCTCTCTCATAGCAAAACAGGGTACATAAAAAAATGAATGATGCTAAATAAGAATCAAGATTCTTATCTATTAAGATTCTGAATTGATCCAGAAACTTCCAAGAATCAATATTTTAAGAATTTAGAAGTGTTTGACTAACTACTTTTTATTGTTAAGTGACAAAGAAATATTAAAGTTTGCAAAGTGAGCAAAAGTAAATGTCACCTTATTGTCAAAATATTACTTCTGTTATTTCTCATAGCAACGAGGATGATTTTACTCGTGATATGTCTCATAACAGACACACAACGTCTTCTCATGGAAATGTTAAGACTAAGAACATGATTTTAAAAGAAAAAGGGCTTTAAACATGTGTTGAAATATAACAAGATGGATTTAGTTTCTCTTCTGTGCTGCTTTTAGTACGATGCTGATACAATACAGGAACTTTTTGCATAAATTGGCCATGTGGAGGATGTGTGGTGTCTTTAAATAAAAACCCAATAATTAAAACTGATATTTTAAGAGAGTGAAGATTAAATATACCTAACTACTACCAGGTAAAAACAGTCTTCTAAAAGGCATCCGTCAGGCTAAAAATGATCATGTACAGAGAAAAGTTAGCTGGCTAGAAAGTATTTATCTTTTTTTTATTCACTTAAGTTCCCAAGGAGAAACATCATTGAATTAAATGAAATAGTCTCACATAACCCCTCCTACCATCGCACATTTATTACACATTTAACCAGCTTTTCCTTACAAACCTTTATTAAAACTCACACGTAAACTTTGACGAACAAACGCAGTAGGTGGACAAACTAATTCTACACCCATTTACTAACATCCTTCTGCAACCAATTAATCTTGGAAAACAATTATGACCATCCACTATGAAATTAATCAAAATAAACCCCCCTTTTGTAATTGATTTAGCATTTCCTTTGTGCTGAAGAGCTCAAATCAGACTGACAAGCCATTTCATTTAATGCATTCAAAACTGTGCTCATGATGGCCAATTTACTGTTGCTCTTCTGAAGGAGAGCAGAAACGTGGGTATTAAATCTTGGCAGGAAGCAGAATAACTTTCAAAATGATAATAAATACTGAGGGGTGCACTCTCAAAGTGCTCCTCTGGTTATAGCCAGTGGTGGTGCCTGGATTTACCTTCTTTTTTTAATTAAGTCAAACATTTTTATGGCAAAGAGGATCATATATACAATTACTATATATCATTATATCAGCACCTTTTAAAATGTAATTAAGGAATACACATATGCACACATCTTTGTTTTATACCCACACAAACATTTCTCCTACACATGGCAGAGAATCAAATAAATATATAAGTGGAAAAAAAAAAAAATCAAGTACAGACACACATAGAGGCAAAAAGGCTGTGTAACCTAGAGGGAAACCAGGGACAATATGAAAACAATGTCCATTAACCAATAATGTGTTCAGATATTCCAGACAATACTAGTACATGTCATCCTCATCCTCAGATTTTTGTCTAAGTCTGGTGTCAAATAGGGGCTACATTCAAGTTTATGTCCACTCTTGGGGGGAGGGGGGTTAAAGATTTTATTTAGAGGGGTGGCTTCATCCCGAAAAGCCCCTGTGGTCTGAGCAGAAACAATCACAGATAAACTGCCAGTTATAATGACAATCCATATCAATGTAAATACAGATCAGTAACAATATTAATGCAGGCTTATTATTGTAAAGGTCCAACTCACAATCCCTCTGACCCACTCAGGTGTGTGAACATGGGTCATCTGAGGTGTCCTGAGCACACTGACCTGCAGTGGGAAACTGCTTCTTAAAGCGGATCAATGCAAGTCTGGGTATGTTTACCATGCAGTATGCACCCCAAAGCTGTAGGGGGAGCTCCAGAGCGAGAAACTAGGCGACAGACGAAGAAGAATGTTGTAAACAGAGGCATCTTACGGTTGTCTTGAACAGGTTA
>JAVQJG010185257.1:0-51992 GCA_036024015.1 Craterocephalus amniculus | reverse complement strand
CTAAAAAAAATGTTAATACTGTCAATAAATAATTTCATCATTATTAGACAAGCAGTACAGAAAAAGAATTAAATATGGAAGCGTTATATGAATGTACTGAGAGATCGCTGCCCTTTTGTGCAGTATTCTTGAAAAGTATTTTAATCACATTAAAGTAACCTATGGACAAGAGGTTACGTTTTTAAAATACTCCTTAAACTGTATAAAAATGGGCACATTTGATTCACACATTTAGGCTAGTGATCGGATCGGTGATCGTTTTTTTTAAACTCTCTGATCGGTGATCGGCCCCTAAAATCCTGATCGTGTAAAGCCTAGCGAGCTACCTGTGTCTGGCTGGAGACTCCGAGCAGCATGGCCATGTGAGTTAGCATTCGAACAATGGTGAAGGGAACCGGGGACATGTTCTTTGTATCCTGCATGTCTGGATTGTCCCTGCGGATGGGGTCACCAAGGATGTGGCCCGTCTGAGTGCGGTCATTCCTGGCAGAATAAAAATGAAAACACAGGTAAAAAAATAACGTTAAATAAACACACATATCAATACTTGAACATTTCCTGGGTTTATATTACTTCTCCTGACTTTTGTAAATCACTTACTGCACACCAACGACATGAAATCCTTGTAGAGGCATATGGTTGTTCCCTCCGATTGGAGCACCACAGTCTACACAACGACTTACTTGCATTGGCTGGCCACACTGGAGAAAGAGAATTTGGAAACAAGGAAAGTCAGACAAAATACTGAAAAGAAGGAAAGACAATGTTGTTATGAATAAGCCAGAACTTAGCATACCTCACCAACGGTGCATGGATGACCATTTGGACATGCTGTGTAAATATTTAAAGAAAATCATTTCAAAATATTTGGTCTGGTAGAATAATATGTTTTCCCATCAAATAAAATACGAGATGATAATTTTTTTGTTCATTACTTACTGTACCACTGCAATTCACCCAGAGCTTGTTGAGCTGCTGCCACTATGTCCTCTGGCATGGTAGGCAAGAAAGCTCTCTATACAGTACAAACAGATAAAAACCATTAGATATAAACAAGCATAATAATAATTATCTTAAAAAGCTATATACATACCTGCATGTTGGCAGGTCTCACTGCTAGCATTTGCAAGGCAGCCAAGATTCCCTGGTTTCCACAGAGCAAGACAGCTGCCAAGTGAACAGTCATTTCCACTGACACACACCGAATCCCAGAGGTCCTGGCGTGAACAGTCAACGGTCCCAGTTTGTTTGTCACTAGACACTGGGCAAAAGCCTTCACCTCCGGGCTGCCAAGAACTTTGGATGTCTCAATGTAAGTAGCCAGAACGTCCAGTTGCTGGTGGTACAAATACACAAATAAAATCAGCGACTACCATATGAATATATTCAGTATTAGACTGAAACTTTGCTTTAGTATTAGTAACTAGTGGCTGTCAGCAAACTGGAGATTTGTGTAGCTTCTGCGCTCATTATTTCAGAACTACGGAGTATTTTCAAAGAGATGTTTTTGTTGTTTCCTAAAGTGGCTCCAGAGTTTTGTTTTGTTTTACGTTGTGCTCATAGTAACTGATTAACTGAGGTTTGCCTGAAATAGATGGTTTAAGACAGCTGGATCATATAGATAGATGGGAGGCAGTGGCTCTCTGGAAAAACCCTGTCTGCTCTGATAATTCAGCTTCAGCAACTCAATCAGGCACCGCCCACTGCTCTGCATCAACTCTACAAAGCTGAAGTCAAGATGACGAAGCATTTCTTTGGAGGCAAAATTAGAACACACCTAGTGCAGGGGCAGTCAAAGTTTTGGATCATTTTTCAGGACAAGAAATTTTAAGAATACCATAAAAATACCAACAAAACATAAAAAATGAACAATTTTACATAAACAATTTTACAGACAAATACCAAAATAGTGTTAACTTGGTTTCACAAACATGGCAACATGTGTCATATGGTCAGAACAAATAACAGCTTCTTATGGGGTTCCTCACTAAATAGAAAAACTTGTATATCCCTGGTTGAGTTTAAAATGATTAAATGAACCTACCTCAGGCTTGGGGTGGAAGCTAGCATTGGCCTGTTTGTATAGAGTTGTGACTTCTCTGTAAAGGGCCAAGAGAAGGTACACTGTTCTCTGTTGTGGTTGGCATCTACACCCCTGTGAAGACAAGCATAACTATGTTAAGATCCATACAAATGTAGAGACTCGTTGTGATTCTTTGACGCTAACAAAATCTTAACCTTACCTCACAAGCCTCGTCCAGCCCGTCCACTTTGCCCTCCATAAGTACCTTTGCAACAGCCTCTCTGATAGTCTTGTAATCTTCACCACTCACAAGATACTGGTCTATTGGGGTGTCCTCTTCATTCTGGATGCCGTAAAAATGGAGCCAAATTATTAAAGCATAGCTAGAATTAAAAAAAAATGTAACCTAGCCAAAACATGGCCACTATTACAGAAATTCAGAGACAAAAAAACTAAACCTGTTGAAGAATTTCTTCAGGAAAAAGCCAACGCATTTGATCCACTTTGAGAAGTTTCTGTACAAACTCCACTCCATGTTGGCTGCAGATCTTACGGATCAAGTAGACTCGATACCAGTCGTTCCCACTCCGCCTGCACAGGCTCGTCACACTGTCCAGGAAAGCTGTTGTTCCACTATGGGCACGCTCCTGAGAGCCTGGTTAATAGTTATAAGGAGAATCAGAAATTCTCAAAGGCAATACAAACAAGTATGTGAGAAACAAGTTAGATGAAGTTACACACCCATAGCTCTCAGTTTTTCCAGGAACAGGGTAACAGTCATATCCAGGTCCAGACGCACTCTGGCCAACTGCTGCAGGTACTCCACAGTTGCTTTTTCTGCAGACTGGCCGTGTGACTGCAGGACGTCATTCAGGAAAGCACTTTCATCCTGCAAATAAACCTGCTGATCTGCAACAGACCTGAACTGCAGTCTGTCAAACATGGCATCCTGAAGTGACAACAGTAAAAACATTAGAAATGGGCAACTTCAGGGAAAAGTACTGCAAACCAATAGGACCTTTAGGAACCTTGCATACCTCCAGACAGTTAATGTACAAGCAGCAGAGTTCAATTTTGTCCGTCTCATCCAAGATGTTGCTCTGCTCCACTTCCCTCAGATGCTGCTGCAGGTATTCTTTTACGTCATCAAAGCTTTAAAAAACCAATTTTAATAAATCAGTAACACCACCAAAAATGTTAGATAAGATATGCATCTTATGCAAGGTCTAATTACTGAATCTCACCTATACTTGAGAAGGAGTTTGAGCACAACCGAGCGAATCACTGGATTTTTATCCACAGAGTCATCAAAGGGAGAGAGTACTTTTGTCAATATTTGTCGATTTCCTGGGGAAACAACATATTCAGAGCTGGTGAAACAAGTACACATCAGATAAGGCTGCATCCACTTACATGAGTAATAGTAGAGACTGTAGTAGAGTACCTCTGATGCGAGGGACAGCATTGGACTCCACCATGAGGAAAGACAGCAAGTGAAGAATGACAGCAGGGCATGGTGGAGAGTTGTCTTTAAAGCACACAGTAGACACCAGGTCTATGAAGAAAGCATTGCACTGCTTCTTGAACTGGGCATGCTGATTGACAAGAATCCTACACAAAACAAGAGCAAAAAGAAGGTGGTTAATTTACACCACCAGGACATATTCCTACACCATGACCATGACCATCTGAAACTCAAAGAGTACCTGGAAATATTCTGTTTGTGTGGGGGAAACTGCAGCATAATGTTGCTTTTCACAAGGGAAACATTTTTTCTCTCATTTTCATATGGCTACTAACCTGATTTCATCTGATGGAACCACAGCGAAGTCATCACTAACTGGCTGCATGCAAAGGGGACAGTACATCTGACCAGGGCCCAGCCACTGTTTGACACAAGCCAAACAGTAGATGTGATCACATGGCAGGCAGAGTGGATCTTTGGGGTCTCCCATACACACTGGACACAGTGAACTACCAAACCTGGGTGAAAACATAAAGATCAACTGAATACCCAGCAGCAGCTACAATTTAATTCTTATTGCCATTAAGACTTAACCATAACTTCTAAATATAAACAGTTAATATTAACTAGGGAGGAAAAAAATGAACAAACTAATGTAAGTATTAGTCAGTTTGGTAAAAGAAAGTGACAGAAATACATCAGTTTCCATAGCAAGACAAATGCTCAAAGCTTGTTTAAGTTTATTTGAAAAAATACACTAAGATTGTTTTCAAACCTGGTGTATGTAAAGCTCAGGAGGCATAATTATCTTGCAGAATATTACCTGAATATGCGTTCCACGACACCATCTTTGCATGTTTTTAGCATAAAGATTACCGCCTCAAATGTCTGCTGAGTTTTGAGGTCGGAATTTTTTTCAAGTATCTTGATGAAGAGCAGAAATAATGTTTTAGTACAAATGAAGAACTTGTGGAAACAGTTTTTAAATCATAGAATTGTGGTCAAAAGAAAGAAAACAGACAAACCTGGCAGAGATTGCGTGTGTTTTCTAAAACTAAAGGCTTCAGCTTCTTCTCCAACTTTTCAACTCCCAACAACATGTGTTCCACAAACAGAGAGAGAGAAAATATGCGATTCCATCCGGATCTGGGAACAAAGAAGTATGACGTACCATCATCAGTTCAGCACAGCTTAAGCAGTTATCCGAGACAAGCTAGAAACCGCAAACTCAATGTTCTTTTTTGTTTTTAAAGTAGTCTGAGCTCTGTTTGACTTACTGGACTCTTTTGGCGACCATCTTGCTCCTGTCTCCAAAATGTCTCACGGTGTCGTCTGAACAGATCAACTCAATGGGAACCTGGAGTTTTTTCACTTTCCTGAGCCAGGCTTGTCTTTGAGCATCTGTGTCCAGAACTCTGGGCTCCAGGTGCTCCACACATGCAAAAGCAGCATAGACATCGAGCACCTTGGAGACAACAAAAATATGACCACCGATCTTAGAACCATGATTGTCAAGGTAATTTATCCTGCATGATAAAAATGGATAACAATTCAAACTAAGCTCACCATTTCTACATCCTGTCTGGCACGAGGATTCCCCAAGAGGTCCTTGGTCACCTGGGGTTCAATGCACATCATTCTCGAGAGGTTCTGCAGTCGGTTTTTGAACTCATGGTAAGCGGCATGGACCCATGGAAGAGAGGTCACTGTCTTTGTGTCATTTAACTGGAGTCGCAGCTCACTGACACAGCAATTCAAGGCACCACAGAGGAGCTAGAGAAAAAAAGATATGGTGCATTAGTATGTATATGTGGTCATTTTTACATAGACGCAGTGTACACTTTAAGGTCTTCAGGTGTTAAAAAGAAAAACCTCCAGATCTTCCCGACAAGTGACATTCATCGTCATGGAAATGAAATCCTGAATGTAGCGGTGATAAAACTCCTGCTGCATCTCTGAATCTGCTTTAGCAATGTAGAGTCCCAGTGGAGTACTCCAGAAGAATTCCACAAATTTTTGCACATTTTGTCCTAGAAGACAATAAAAGTTTAAATGCAAAAAAATCATATTAATATAGCAGCTTCTGTAAAACGACAAGGGCCAGGCAAGGAACGTGCCATCACCTTCATGTTGTAGTGCATGAACCCAAATCCCCTCCAGATAATCTTTAATTCTCCAACTGAAGGGCATGCTGCAGCCCATGTCCTTGTCTTGGTCAATGTAGTTCTGGATGATGATTGTTCTCGTCTCAGAGCTGTGGATAATTTAATGACATTACTTTAGACGTCATCAGCTACAGCAATTTAGTTTAAATCAAGTGGGTAATGCTAATACTTACTTGCGGTCCATTGTTAGGTGAAGATTTGAGATTTCCAGCAATTTATCATTGCTAAAGATATCCAACCACAGCCTCTTCACAGAGTCAGAGCAGTTGGTGTCGAGTAGGAGGTCCATGTTTCGGTCACGGTCAATGATTGAGATTAGATGTGCCATCAGGGGTACAACCACAGCTTGAACCCTCTTCCACAGTGTATGCCTGACATAAATTTAAAAAAAACAAGTTAGCAACGCATCTAAAAAGTTAAAGTACTTATCTAAAAAAATTAATTATGTTTACAGTCAAAGAAATATTTTAAGTACAGACTTTATTCTATGACAATATTCTGAATATACATTTTATAAGAATCTCAGAAAGCACATTTATGTCACACCCTAATTTACACAACACAGCAGAGTCAGATTAATGATTCATGTCTATGTTACGTCCCACTACTATACTGCACGTTTTTGCTTATCCAAACCCATCACTCTGCATATCCTTATAAAGCAGATGCCTACATGCCTCACGAGTGTCTTCAAATCAATAAATACAAATAAGATTTGTACATGTCTACATAGTGTGGTGATGAGAATACTTAGGTTTAAGGTGAGGACAAAAATTCTATTTATAAAGACTTTTATTCAAAGTAAGTGATTATCAGAATATTGTTTTGTTTGTAAACACAATGGGTGCTTGAGTAGTACACAAACGGACCTCTTTCCTTTTCACTTCTCATTCAAAAGAAAAGATATGTTCAGTGCAACTGTGGGAAGTTCTTGCTGGTAAGCTGTTGTTGTAACATTAACACATGACTGAGAGACAGAAGATGAAGCTCACCTGGTAAAAACTGTGTTTTTCACCTAAACATTACTCAGGGGTGACAAATATTGTTTTTGCCCACAAATTTGGTGAGTAAGCCAGTGACACAAGCCACAATAACCCAAGTGTGAATGTCCAAACAATAATTTATGCGCCTGAAACTCAGAGAGTTGGCAGTTCTAATAAACATGACCTGATCAATGAGAACCTACATCAAGAAAATACATTTCAATTGATCAAATAAAACTGACACACTAACCTGAAGGTTCCTCCTTCTTGTAAGGCATCAATATTTGAGGCCTCCTTGAGGACCCAGTTGCTTTTTATGGATGTGAATGTGTTCCCATCATCGGTTGCCAACAGTGAGTGAAGATGCCTCTTCACAGTTTGCAGAAATTCATCTGATGGCAGACACAATAATGAGCTCCACAACTGAAGTAACAAATAAACTTCATTTAAATAAAAGGGTAAATGGGTGTTTATACCTCTCATTTCATCACTGTCAGTCAAGAGCGTCAGAAGGATTTCAACTCTCCGAGTACTGCGGAAGCCACTTTCTGAGTGGTCCCGTAGCATGCTTACTGCACTCTGCACACAGCTCCGCAGCAGTGCAGTGATGTCCACAACTTTATCTGAGCCCTGCAGGTAGAAGGCACATAAGTTCAAATCTAACTTTAGCAACTCAGAAAATTATGGATCTGTATTAGACAACAGCATGAAGAGAGAAGAAAGCAGAAATTTTCCATTTTCAATATATTTTCCCTTGAGAACAATTATGTGAAATGATCTTTTCTCTACTCACATTTTCCTCTGCTTCCTCCTGTTCAGTCTCATCATACATGTCATCTACTTCCATGGCTGTAAAAAAAAAAGACTGTCATTTACTCTAGCCAAACCATTTGATTTCAGATACGTTATTTATTTGTCTAATTCTTCTGAATCAATAAATTACCTTCAGGCTGAGACATCTTTGGTTCAAACATTTGGCTGATTGTCATGTTTTGCAAGGTTTTGATATCGGACACAATATCTTTTGACTTTCTGAGATCATCAATGTGAACAGATCTCCAAGGACCTGTAAATATTAAAATGGTCTTGAATTATACCTAATTCTTTAAAAATAAATGGCAAAAATAAATATGAACACTAATAAATTATATTCACTATACCTCCATGGAAGCCAATGTAAGAAGTCCCTCCTTCCATTCTTGGCAGTCTTGTGACAAAGTAGACAAATACCTTGTTTCCTGTGCTCTCTTGAGTGATCTTGTTAATTTCATTGATTGCTGAATACCTGAAAATGGACAAGAACATGAACATAATGTAATCGTATAGAAGAAACCCACAGAAACAAAGTATTGGACCTACTTTGCAGATGCAATTAGATTGGCACTCTGAGAGGCTTCATCAAAATCACACTGAATGATAAGGATCTTGCTGCAGGGTCCACTGTTTCTTTCATTTCCAGCAGTGAGGAAGTTCCTGTGACAAAACAGGACCTTCATCATACACTCAAGATTATAGCTTTAAATTACCATAGTAGATACTGTATGTTCCTGAATCAAGAATAATACTTCAGGTTTAGCAGTATGAAGTGGAAATGATAAACTATCTGAAAAGACAAACCTGATCTTCTTCAGGAAGGAGTGCTCTGTGTCAAACTGTTGGAGCGAGAGGAGCTCAACACTACATAGCACTTTTTGCAGAGGTTCCAAATCAAACGCAGTCAAAAGTCTGGAGAATGTTGTCACCTGTGGGTTCATAGGTAAAAGGAGACCTTAGAAGCATGAACAACTCCAGGGTATATCTACAAGTTGCATTTGTGTTTCTGTTACCTCTGTGAAGAAGGAGCTGCAGTTGGCTTCCTGCTGAGTGTGAGCAAGGATGTAATCAGCTAAACAGCTGTTATTCTGCTCCTCAAAGTAGACTCTGGCCAGATTTTCGCTCTCCACCTTTGCCAGGCCTGTGCAGTCCAACCGCACCACAGAGTCTGGTGTAGCACATTTGAGAAGTGTGAGTTTAGCCTTATCAAGCAGTATCCTCTCGAACTCCGAGCTTTCCAAATCATCTTTTCTTTCCTCTATTACTTGAAGAACCACAGAAGCGCAGGTGTCAGAGTGGTACCCGATGAAAACATCTGGGGGTTTGGACTTGTATGTCTGAGCCACTGCTGCATGCTGATTGTTTAGTGAAACAAAAAGCTTCACCCATCTCTCCAGTTCCTCCACCAACCTCTTCTGGTCAGTTTTTAGGACAGTCTGGATGTCCAGGTAGTGCTTCTCGAGTCTGTTTATCAGAGGTATCGGGAATTGTTTGTAGACCACCTCTCTTTCCTCAATGACAATGAGCCGGAAGTCCTTGTGAACCCTGCATTTCACACGATGGGTTCCGAGTCCAAGATCCACATATTTCTGCCCTCCCAAGCAGACGTAGTATTGGTTGAGGGCATCATAGAGACTTTCGTACAGGTTCTGCAAGTTTAGGAGCACCACTGTCAGGCCTGTCTCCATGCATATCTTCACTCTGTTGATGTTGCGACAGATCTGGGTGTACTCTTGATCTTTCGGGAAGCTGGATCCAAAGATTATTTCTGGTTGACCAGTTTCAGAAAAGAAAGTCTGCTGCAGAATCTGAAGGGCGGCATAGTTTTTTGTCAGCACCAAGAGGTAGCGGCATTCCTCTTCCTGTCCAACAGCTTGAATGTTTTCTTTTAGAAACTCAATTGTGCTGATGCTCTCCAGATTTGGTGCAATCTGCAGTCTGTTGATGAAAACGCTAACAGCATCCACATCATCCCTGCCACTGAAATTTCTCAGCACTGCCTTCGCTGTCTCCTCTGCTGTGGGCTTCCTTTGTGAGGCTTTAGCTCCTGCAAAGATCATCTTGATCAAGCTGTAATAGTCACGCAGACCAAAAAAGCCTTTCCCTTGTTTGCGACAGACATTCAAGTAGGCTCTTGCAAAGGGTTGGAAGAAATCCCTGACTCGCTCTAAAACCATCCCATCAGAAGAGCATATGCCTTTAGCACTCTCAATGAGTTCTTTCTCGTCTGGGTCACCACGGGAGACAAAAATGCCTCTGTTCATCTTTGCAGGGTCTAGCGCCCAGTTTGAGATGCCAATGAACCCAACCTTTTTGTGTGGTAGCGGCTCATCGTCAATACAGCCCTCTTCCAGCAATGGGTGAAGAGTTTTCAGCGGCATCTTTGGGGAGTCCTCGGCCAGCCCAATCTCATCAAGAACAACAACTGAAATGTACTCATTCAGGTTTTTGCCTTCCTGGAAGCGTCCACACTGCTTGAATGTATTGATGATGCCTTCTGGTGTTGAGTGCGGGCTACACTGGAAAGACACCAGATGGATCTGTTTGAGCATTCGGTAGAGATCGGAATGAGAAGCTTGGCCCTGCATAGCATCTGCTACCAGAGTTTTAGATAGAGACTTCGAACTTCCAGGTTTTCCCACCAAGAAGAGAGGGATTCTTAGCTCAATGCAAAGGACCATCATGAACACATTCTCTTTGAGGGCACTGTTTCTTGCTATCGTATCCCCCATCGGCACTCCACTCAAAAGTAAATCCTGCATTAGTGAGATTTCTTGCGTGACTTTTGCAGGGGTGTATGGTGACGGCAACTTTCTGCTTATTTTCTGTCTGTATTTGTCCTTATTTTCAAGGCAGGCATGGTAGCACACTCCAATGGCCAAGACTAGAGACCAAAGAACAGGGTCTTTGATCTCAGCTTGTCTCTGATCCCCTTCATCCCCTTCATCATTTTGATCGTGATCAAATTTCTCAAGCTCTCTGAAGAACATTTCATGGCGGTCATGGAACCACACAAAAGCCTGCATGCAGCGTTCTACATCTCTCAGGCTGACAAAACTGCATTCATCCTTTCTCGCCCGCATGTACTTCTGTGAAGCTGATAGGACACTGGTGATGTACTTTGCATAACTTTGACTGATATTTTTGTTGGTGATCACTCTTAATACAATCTGTTGGATGTATATTTCCTCTGTGTGATCATTTAACTGCCCAAAGTCCCACACCAGAGGGATCATGCTCGGTGGCAGTGCTTGAACTCTGTACACGAGCTGGCGGAGCGGGATAGAGCCGAGCTTTTCGTCAGTTTCTTCAGCTCGAACTCTATACCCGAGGCCTGCAGATTCTAACCTTTCAATCATCTCATCTGTGTGCTTCCGGTAAGGATTGCATGCAGCTATGATCTGCAGCCCAGAGTCAGACGTCAAGCATTCCCCCTTCACCGTCTTGTCACAGAGGATCTCCTTGATACTGCTGATGGCTTCTGTAGTGTTGGCCTCATCAAAGAAGAGGACCGAGTCAAATCCATAATTTTCTTTGTTGATAAAAGCAATGTTCTCTGCTTCTCTGACTTTGGTGTAGATCATCTCTGAGGTTGTCCCTCCATGCACTTTGACCAGTTTCATGTTCTCAGTGGCCACTCCACTTCTCCGCAGCTCACAGAGAAACTTGATGAGCCTCGTCTTGCCGCATCCTGTCTCACCCATGATTATGACAGGGATGCCACATCTGAACCGCATGTGGATTGCTAACATCTTCAATATATTGTCGGTTGTAAGTTCGTACGTTTCATCTGGGTCAACTGGCCACTGGATGCCGAGAACGCTGCAGATTCGCTCTATTTTTTCCCATCTTGGAAGGGAATCAAAGTTTATGTTGAAAGGGACTCTCTGAAGCCTTAAACCCTCATACAGTGCTCTCGTCATGACACTCTTTTTTATCACCCTTCCAGAAGTGGGATCAAGGGCATCAACATAGTTCTCCTCATTGGGCTGAAGATGAAAACCAATGAAGGTCATGGACACATGGTCATCATTAAAGAAGATGTATGGATGTGGTTCTGTTTCCCATCTTTTTCTGATGAGAAAAGGCGCTAGGTCTTCATCTCGGACACCTGTCAGATTGACCTGCATCCTGCCAGGACTCTGGTCAGAGATGCTGAGGGACGGCGTGGCAAAGTCCTTTGCCATCAGAATCATGAAGTCCACTACAAAGGTTTTGAATCCACTCAGCGTGTCTCCAGTGAAAGTGGCATCACAGAAAACAGACGTCTCACAGTCTTTCAGCTGAAGGTTGAGGAACCAAACAAAGTTTCTCAGTTCTGCCCAGGATGGATCTGTAATGCCACAATACAGAAGAAGCATCTGAAGACACTCAGCATGCGACCCTTCAACACCCTGATATGTGAACACATCCAGGTCACTGTGGTTATGAAAGCGTGTGAGGTATTGGTAGGGCCTCTGGAAGGCTTCACTCCTGAACTCTTCATCGTCCATCAGCGGATCGTCATTGCTCACAAGAGCTGGATCCTCTGCTCTCTCTACCATCAAAACTTCTTTAGGTGGTCGACAGAAAATATTTGGGAACACATCTGTGAATGTGGAGTTCATCGTTTGATCCTATGGAGAAAACAACAATAAAAGTAACAACCTAAGATGAGACACAGTTTTAGAATGATCAGTGTTTATTTGTGGAAATGCTTACCTGTCGAGTAGCACTTCTGCTTGACTTGACTGTAGGCTCCAAAATCTCTATGAGATACAGCTGTTTGTTATTGCACCTCCACACTTTTCCCTCAGAGTCCATCAAATAGCGCAAAATCAATAATTTGAAAAGCAACTCATGAAGACCTTTCTGCACCTTTAAAGAAGGAAAAACAAAACAGAACACAAAAAATGTAACTATATAAGCTGCTGAAACATACAGTCTTAAAAAGGCTTCATTACAATAAACTGAGCATTAACTTGACATTTACCGATGATGTGACGTCAAAATGAAACATGGTAAGTTCTTTCTGTTTCGGTGTGTCCAACAGAGACTGAAGGATGACAGTTTCATCAACGTTAGGCTCAATCAAGCGAATGCGCTTCATCATTGAAAACTTTTTGGTGGAGCGGCTCAGTTTTTCATAGAGCCTCTTGATGTATAGAGATTTGCCTAAAACATAAAGGAACATAAAATGTCATCCAATTTATCAAACATTACCGGTATGGTTTAATCAATCTGAAATAGTTCATATACACACCTACACCAGCCCTTTTGGATGAAATCACACCGACGCAGAGTCTATCTTTAAATGCAGCTGCAGCACTGCGTTGTTCTGCTGGAACTGTGTAATGTGTCTGGAGGTATCTCTGGATCCTCGCCAAAGGTTCCTGGGGAACCATGTGCAATCTGTATTGACTGAAGGCTGATGGAAGGTAAGCATGCTCTCTTTCTGAGCTGCAGATGATAACAAGCCGGTAATCCATCCTACTCTGCATTTTCATTCGCTGGAAAAAGTTCTCAACTTTGGAGCTGACATCATAAGTGAGGAGATCCCCATACAGGAGAGAATATATCTTCTGTCCCCTATATCCTGTGCCGAGACAGCGTCGGAGGAATAGCTCCACCTGTTCGTATTGAGTTGAGGGGTTGCACAGTAGCACTTCATCATAGGTGGGAAGTGTTTCATTTTCGCTGCTCATGTAAATGGAAATGCAGGACGTCAAGACATCATCATGTGGACAAACAATGAGGTTTGGGTTTCCAATGACCAGGCCTTTAGGTAGCTGCCTCTTTACAAAATCCCCAGCATCATCAGAAATGTCTTCTTCACTATCGTCTTCTTCATTCTCATCTTCTTTGTTGGCCAGAAACTCCAAAAGTCTTCCAAGACTTTTTATGTCAAGAATGTTTGGGAGAAAAGTCTTCATGTCTTTCATGTAGCCATTCCATATACGATCAAATGCTTGCAGACCCTTTGCTTGTTCCACAAGACTTGTCATAGGATCCAACTCAGTGGCAGAGTCACTTCTTTCCACTACAACAAAGGTCTGAAACTCGATGTCCTCATTTTGTTCTTGAGGTTTGGTCAGGAATTCATACTGGAGTGAATGCCAGACTTGCCTCAAGTCTGAGGATGTGCAGCTTGGCTTGATGAAGGACAGCATCATGAGAACTTGGTCCTCTAGGTTGGTCACATTTTGCTGTGTCAGTTGGCTGCACAGGTAGACTATCTGTTCAGCTGTGTAGTAGTTCAAATAGTAACATTGTGATCTTTGTTTGTCTACAAAATCCATCCAGTATTCAAGACATTTCTCCATTTTTCTGCAAAGTTCCGGCAGCTGCTCGTCTAAGCTGCCCTCCACAATGACACTAAGAACACTGCCCAAGTTAAAATCCATCAGAATGCTTGGCTCGTAGCAACTAAGGGAGCAATTTATTTGCACTTCCCAGTTTCTGAACAGAGGATTTCCAGCAGTGTAGAGAGCAATGAAAGCTTCAGCTAGTCTTTGAACACTGTCAAAAACCTGCAGAACAGAATCAAGCCATCATTCAGATACAGCTGTGCACAAACGTGACTGGAGCAAGCAAGTTCTCAAGATTTAGTTACAACATGGTAATGGATTTTTGTCTAAAAACATTTTATTTACCCTAAACATATTTGCTTGCAATTATATTATAATTTACAGCCAGGCTTTCAATTTCTGATCACACCCAACATCTAACTGCTGATTAAACCCTTTTTATACAACTAATCTGTGTTCAAATACAACCGAATCAACATCAATTTTTGATTACCTCACATGAAATTAAATGAGAACATCAAACTATGCAGTCCACATTTTAACCACTATTCATATCTTTAACAATTTAGACTGGGTTACTGGGTGTAGAATTTAAAGTTATGATATTTCTAATTAGTGTAGGAGTAAAACTACAACATGTTCTCTGTATTGTCTGTTCTGTATTTTCTGGGCTACAACATGTTTAATGCATTGATTAGAAACAGAAAACATGTCGGCATACCTCTGCAAATTGATCCACTTCATTCTGCCCTTGATCCCCCTTCCCAGACATAAGCATCAGTTTATTTTGCAGCTCTCGCAACTCTTCAAGAGAGTAGGAGCGCACACGCTGGCCCTCGTCATGCTCCTCTGGGATCTGCAGCTTCAAAGCTGTGTCGAGACTCAGCTGAATTGAAAAACAGAAATGTATTTGTTAACATAATTTGTAAGACTTGTTCTTGAACATATCATCTGCTGTGAGGAAAAACAGAAACATGTTTCTCATGTTTTTTGTTTTGTTTTTGGTTTATTACCTTTTTTACATTACGTGCATTGATCAGGTAGATGCCTCTGTTATTGATAGCCGATGCTAATGAAAGAGACGACAGCTCCACCGATCCATGACTGTCTTTCACAGTCTTCAACCACTCCAAATGACGTGCACTGTCCCGCTAAAAGAGAAAACACTACTCTTTATCATAGTTAGGTTGAATGGCTCAAACAAACTTGTGTGTTCTTACTGCAAATCTGTATGGACTTAACTGCAATTTGTTTAATAAAAATCTTAACTTATAACACTTTCATAAATTCAACATAGGGACCTCTGAAGTCTTCACTTCTTCAACACTGTTATTATTTTCAGACAAGGTATCCTCTTACCAATTTAGCTGGAAGTTTGTCATCATTCTCTAAGGCTCTCCACAGCTTATTCAGCACTTCTTTAAAGGCACGAAAACCAGAGTCTGGTTTGAGCTCGTAAAGCATGGAAGAGTAGCCAAGAACAGCATCATGGAAACAAGCAACTCGATCCACGTCCATGTCATTCTCTCCGGCAGAAATGGAAGCCAGGTCAACAAACACCTTCAGCTCATTAATATCTGGAAACAATTAAATGTCATTGCAAATAAACATTTTTTAAACAATTTCAATAAAAACTGTGGCTGTGGTGAAATACCAACACTTACCTTCCAGGGCATCCTTCACCCAGTTTACAAAGTTTCTTCTGAGCCCCAACTCCTGCAGGCAGAGTCTCCGAGGCTCCGTAATGTCCACCAGAGCCACCTTTGCCTGCATCAGGTCATTGTCAATCCGACTCAGGGGCTCTTTTTTAAATTCTGCATCATCCTGAGTTGACAAGAAAGTCAAAGTTAAGGCCATCTTTGCTGCAGAGTTAATCTGACGGCTGAATTTATCTATACTTCAATGCAGCATCTGTACTTATACTGTAAAATGAACACTTACAACTTCCAAAAGCGTTTCCAAAACTCTGAAGTCCCCTTGCAGTCCCAGTGTCTCTTTAACCAGGATAATAATCTGAGCTGAGGCCACAGCCAGATGAAGCTCGTGATACTGTTCAACCTGCTCCACCCTGCTTTGAATCCACTGTTTGTCACTTGTTTTGTCAACTTCACACATGATGTCCAATTCCTGTGCAAGCTCATCGTACTTATCCTTGTACGCTTTGAACAGCTGATTGACCTCTTCCAGACTTAAACTGCCATTCTTCAGTCGAGTGTAGATGCCTTTGTATTCGTCATAACAATCCAAGAAAATGTCTGTGTGTATCATTTCCGGTGTTGCCATTATGTTTACTACTTCATTCTCCTGGGATTCCTCATCTTCCCTTTCTTCTTTTGCGAAGTTCATGGCATGTTTCTCCCAACATTTTTTGAAGATGTAACTGTCTCTGAAAGTGTACAAGACTTCAGCCATCTCTCTGACCTCTTCATACAGGTTGAAGTAGGTGACAATGCCTGTTATTGCAGAGGCTAGTCTGTCGAATTCATGAACCTCCATGAACTGGTCCAAGGACATCATCTCAATGTTGACTTGGCTTTTGGCTTCCAAGTCAGTGATGTCAACTGTCATGAAAACAAAAAAAGCATGTTTTAATTTGATGAAACAAACCAAAATGATCATGGCTCCTGGGATGGTAACCATACCTGTTATATGTTCTTCAAGCTTGTGGCACATTGTTAAGACGACATCCACAAGATCCTTTTCATGGTAAACAGCTTTCACTTCATTTTGTCTGCGCTGCAGCAGCCGCCTCATTTTGGAAAGATCCCTGTACGGCCCATTCTCACAGAGGCATTCTGTTAACATCACATTAAAACCATACAGAGATTCATGTATCACCTCACCATCATGCCAGTATCCTTACAGTTCGAACAAATATTGTTTTACCAATGGACAGAAGTTCTAAAAAGGCATCTCGCCTCTCCAGAATAATGTTGAGGAGGTTGATCTTCATGTGTCCTTGGACCAGCTGATTGATCATGCCTCTGAATGATGATACGGCTGTGGAGATTCTCTCTTTAGCCTCATGAGTGAGCTTGTCAATCATCTTTTTGTCTGCACAAGTAGAAACGGTATTAACAAGTCAGTATTTGTTTTAGATTTTTTTTTCATTATTTTTCTCATGTATTCATTTATATTTTTAAATAAGATACCGTATAGCTTGAAAATTTCTTTTGCAGCTGCCCAGGACAGAAGGTGTTGGAGGACTTGTTCTTCATTATCTTGATAACTTCCTTTACAATCTCTTGGCCAGGATTTTTGGATGATGGCAGAGATGAGTTTGTCAAACTTCCAGCTTAGCTTGAACCTTTCAAACAGTTTCCCCTCAGACTTTGTCTGCATAAAAAAACATGAAGGTGTCAATCACACAGGACTCAACCCCTTCTTCAACAAGATTTAATAAGTAATCACTCATTTTTGCACTTGAATATTATCTAATGCCAACAAATGGTAATATGTGAAACTGTACAAGGAGAATTTGTGGTGTTCATACCTGGCACAGAGACGTAACAGCTTCGAGAGCACACTTCTCAATACCAGCTGCAACATGTGGATGGGAAGAACTGAGTTCCTCGATCTTCGTACAGTAGAACTCAATTTGATTCATAATTGTCTCCTAAAACCACATAAAACAATTACAAATGTTGGACTTTGGAGTTATTCCTAAATCTTCTTCACACTCTGTAACTCACCTGTCTGTATTTGCCCTCAAAATCCAAAGTGAATTTCTGCCTCCACTCTTTGGTGCACTCTTCATCTTTAAAGTTTATGGAGATGATGTTGTTCCACATCTGTGAAACACAACCAAAGCTTTATCGCTCCACATAATCCATCAATGATGACTTTTAAACATCAGTACAGTAGTGTTTGATATAAAAAAGAAAAAAGGAAGAATAATTGTTCACCTCAATTTCATCTGTTGCCTTAACTTGGTAAAAGGATGATATAGCATTGCTAAGCATATCCTTTCTGAAGGAACGACTCATCCAGTTTCTCATTATGGTCATTGCCTGAGAGATACAGTCTTTGGCAGACTGTTGATTTTCTTCTCCTTGAGTTTTCTGAATGTAAAAATATACAATTATTGAGACTTGGAAATAGTTGTCAGTAAATTCAGATGTATGACCCAGTGCTTACATACCTGTTGCTTGTTACATTGAGCATAGTCTGACACAGACGCAACAAGATTCATGCATGCTATGGGGATTTCAGGGAAGTTTTGACTATATGATTCTGGTTTGACCCCTTTGCAGAGCTTTTCTAACAGCCTCACTGCTGTTACCAGGCACTCTCTCTGGTAAACTTCTGTGAAATAACTATAACAAACAAAGACAATGAAAGATTAAAACACATACTTCCATATATTGTTGATTTTAAGTACAGTTTTTGTACCTTTCAAAGTTTCTATTAACTTTCCCAACATGATAAGTATCAATAATTATTTCCTTAGAAATAAAGTCCATAGACATTTTTTTTAGTTGATACAATAATATAGTTCCAGAAATATATTTAAATCTTCAAAGGTTTTAGATTTCTGAAATGTGAAAAAAAATATCTATGGTTGGGTTTTCTTTTTCTTCATGAAAATGTGATATATATTTTAAGTCATGATCATGAGAAAGTCAAAACTTTTAAGCAACGGTGTCCAATATTGGGTCCTCAAGGACAGCTGTCCTGCAGAATTTCAATGTTTCCAGCTTCAATTGACCCTACTCAAATTTAAATGTACACATGAGCCTATAGAGCTGCACAATTACTTATTAATTTGAGTTAGGTGTGTTGGACCAGAGCCACATTGAAAACCCGCAGAACTCAAGGACCAGAGTTGGACATCCCTGCTCTAAAGAGTTCATAAATGTCAGGCTAGACTTCATGTAAATGTTTTGTTATTTTGATCACACCTACAACCAGCCCTGTGTCTACAGACTTCATGTCAATACCTGTATTTTTCCTCAATGAGACGAACTTGAATGTGGGCCAGAAAATCCTTCACATCCTAAAAACACATCATAGAACATGTTTATTGAGGGGTGCACATATTTACTTCCAACTGCATAAAAGAAATAAAACATAGGCAAAAATTATTGAAGTTACAAAAGTTATAAAATAATAAAGTTTGGACACACTTTCCCATTTAATCTGAGGAGAAAGTGAGTTCAAACTTGACTGATGCTGTATGTGATGAAATCTAGTCAATGTCTCTTCAGTTAGAATAATGGATATGAATATCTTTCTGTAATAAAGAAATCTCTGTCAATCTCCACTCACCTGACTTCTGGTAGCAGTAATATCCTGAGGAACCTTGTTTGTGAAAGTCTGGAGCATGTCCAAAAGCTCAGGATTAATGGAGATGCTACACTCAACCAGGTCATCGTTTTGCATTAAATACAAGCAGGATCGAACTAGAAGTGTGTCAACCTCCATCAAGTGACTGTGGGCTTTCATAACATTTAGAAGTGCCCTGAAAACAAAGAAACAATCAGGAATACACAGTGATACAGACAAATTGCAAAATCATGCATTAATATGCAATTGGCAGTATACTATAGAACATGTCAGTTAAGGTATTGGGAGGCTTACTTTTTCTCTTGACTGTTCATGTAAAATGAATTGCCGATGTCGAGGCCTTGCAAACCTGCCCAGTTCAATCCATACTTTAAGTTTCCAGATGTTTGTATCTCAAAGGGTTTGATGGAGCCTTTGAGAAGGTGCAGCAGTGGTAGTACCATGATCCATCGAGGCATCCCCATATTTCTCACAGTTTTAATCAGATTTACCAACATTTCTGGCAAACTACAAAAAAAAACTAGTTTGAGCATTTAAAAAGAAAAGACATACATACAGTGTATAGGAATATACCAAGCAAAAGAAAACCATTCGCTTCTGACTCGATGGTTAACAAAACATTTGTGAGGTGAGTAACTGAGTGTACTGCTTTCCTCAAAACTTGAAGTTGAAATGGGAAATAAAACATATTAACTGTTTTCTTCCGGGAATTGAAAAGATTAGGCACTCACCTTTTGAAAACAGACACACTCTGGGAAAACTCTGTCCAATACTCCAGGAATCCGTCTCTCTCTAGTTTGGGTAAACACAGTGCACCACAGAGTCGATGGAATTCAACATTTTCAAGTCTGAGCTGATGCTGTTTACACACATGAAGCATGATCACTGCTGCTTTCATGGGGTCTTTAATGTATAGACTCTTTCCATCTCCATCCAACAGCTGAGGAATCACATTTGCCAGCATGAAGTCTTTCAGCATTTTCTTCACCTATGAAATTACACCACAGATACAGAGAAGTTAGATATACGCCGGCTTTAGTAGGGGGATGTTTAAAATAAACTTTACAAAGAAGGCCTCTAATCTTACATCATCTTCCCCAAAGTTTAGGGAGTGCCATTTCTTTCCCTTCTCTTCATAGACAAAAGGATTCCCATACACCTGAGTGAACTGAGACAGCTGGATTTGAAAACTCTTCAAATTGGTATCACTCCAGCTCCTGAGAAGATCAAAGATGGCCTCCAGCATAAAATTCCCTGCAATCACTCTGCCTTGAATCAGACTGTTGCGTTGTTCAGGCCATAATTTGTCTGTAATGCGTTTGATCATGCTCTTTGATGGCTCGGCACAGATGATGTCATCATATTGATGCCAGTCCCCTTTAACAAAAAAGATAAATCACATAATGTACCTGCAATACAAACATTGCACAAAATTGTACTGTAAAAAAAGAGATACAGAGAGATACTTAAAATTAAGTCTTGATGGAAGGCAAGTTACCATCATCAGTGATGAGCTGGGGTTTCACAAACAAACATCTGTTGGTAGGGTGTTGTGAAGAATCCAGTTTGTATATGTACTCATAGTCATACACATCCTTTTTATACTTGTAGATCACATATTTGTATGGTATCGACTCAGACACGGCTTCGTGTTTGCTTGTCATCAGACTGCCTTCAACCAAAAAGCCATGTTCTCCAAGATCCCTGAATTTTAAAAAAAATCCAACGAGTGCAGTACAATCTCAGTGAAACAGCTTACAACATGAGCCTTGCCTGTCCCTGCACACACAAAAATGACATGTATTCTTCCCTCTATACAACTACGGTAGGTAACTTAACCCAGGTTTACATGTTAAAATAATCAGCCAATAATTTGCCAAAAAGCAAGTAGCTTATTAGGTAGAGTAACAATAACATTAAAGAGGGTAAACATTGGTAAAAAAAAATCATATATAGAATGCCATCTTTAAGCTTTTTAAAGAAAAAAAGAAAAAATACAGAGAAATAGACCAACAGTGTGGAAGGATTTTCAGCCTTTATGCTTCAAAGAAGTTTTTAAAGGAACACAGTTGCTCACAGAGTCCGAGTCACCACGTTGATTAAGTGAACAAGCCTTCACTTAATCAATGTACACAGTAAAAGTAAAAAGAGAAATATTTGTATGCTGAGACAGGCATTAAAATAGCAAATCTTAGCAAATGAGACAGACACTCTGGACTTTTACACATACCTGGTAGATTGTGTTTTACCTGATGTATGTATGATGAAAATGCATTTCTGATTTTCTCTGTTTCTTATTTACATACTGTTCTTTGTATTACTTTGAATGGCAAAATTTACAGATGGCATATTTTTTTTAAAAGAGTGCCCATAATGCATATATGATGTTTTCCCCACTGATTCAAGACTACATACCTGGTAACAGACAGCTCCGCTGCGTTTTCCTCCCATTTCCCGATGGGGGATCCAGCTCTAATGAAAATTCGATCTTCCCCTGGATCAAATTTGAAATGTTTTGATAGAACTGCATGGAAGTAAACTGTGAGTCTGTTGCGTGCAGCAATGTTCTTGTTCTGGGTCAGCCTGCAAACCAAAAACAAATGCATACAAAATTGTTTTATCTAATGTAATATGCAAGACAAAAAAGCAATGTAGTGCACTATATACAATCATAAGTCAGAAAACTATTACCTTTTAGGTGGCGGACCCTTTGTATTGCTGGATTTTGCACCATCCTTACTGTCCTCTTTGTCAGCATCTGAAGTTGTATTCTGCGTGTTCCCAGACTCATTGACCTCCATGTCTTCCTCTGTATTCTCTGGGTCCACACTGGAGCCTGGGTCATCAGCCTGTAGCTTTGGATATGGAGATCTTCTTGTAAGAATGGTTACATGAAAAAGAATAAATGAGTTTTATTATAAATTATTCTTTTAATTTTTTCTTTCAGAAATACCTTTGATTGTATGTCAGTCTGCTTCTGATCTTGTTGTTTGTTTCCCTTCTGTTTCTGATCTTGTTTTTTTCCCATCTGTTTCTGATCTTGCTGATTTTTCCCTGCCTGTTTCTGATCTTGCTGATTTTTTCCTGTCTGTTTCTGATCTTGCAGATTTTTTCCTGTCTGTTTCTGATCTTGCTGATTTTTTCCTGTCTGTTTCTGATCTTGCTGATTTTGTCCCACCTTTTTGGTGTCTCCTGCCTGATTTGCAGTTGGATCCACATTAGCATTTTGGTCTAATGCAGATTGTTTGGTATTGATCGTTTCTTTCTTGTTCTTTGAGCTTTTCTTGGCAGTCTTTTGGTCTGTGGGATCATTGGGTTTTGTCCCTTCACCTGAACCTAACTGGGGGATCTCGCTCTTTGTAACAGCAGGTGGAGCTGGAGTCACAGCTGCTGCTTTCTTGAGTGTCTGATCTTGAACTGCTTTCTGTTCATCATTCTCTCTCTCTTTAGGATTGTCTACAGCTTCCTCTGACACGCCCTCTGTGCTTGCCTCAACAGTGGAAACATGCTTTTCATCCTGAATGACTTGTGTGTCGTCAGAGGAGGCAGCCGTATTGTTAGCAGCTAATGAACTAAGCTGTCCCTCCAGTGAGGACAGCCCATCTTGGAGTGAGTCTGGTGTTTCATCCACATTATCAGAGCTTTCACTGTCGGTGGAGTCCTCTCCTTCATGTGTTTTCTTTCCCTGATTTTCAGTTAAAGAAATGTGAGACAGATCAGAAAGGCTTTTAGCTTGATCTGACATCAAGTTGCCATCTTTCTTCTTTTTATTCTTCTTTCTTTTCTTTTTCTACAAAGAGGAAGAGAATAAAAAAACCTGTTTAGCAAAGTACCATGGCCATTATAGGAAAAATTAGGTAAAAAAAACAAACAGTTTGGACATTTGAGTATTGATTTTTTGCAAAATCATGTAAATTTTACGAAGCTTGAACACAGCTCTGTACATATCTACAATAAGGACAATTAATCAGCAGCTTTTGTTACGTTAAGGGATGGAGACTTTCATAGAAACAGAAACCCGATCATGTGAAGCATCTATGACCCATGCTGCCGTGGTTAGGTCTATAGAAGTGAAATTTACCACACCTGACCTCAACATGTCAACATGTATATAATGAAGACAGAGATGAACTGGGAAGTGCTCTAAAGTATAGAAAGGATGCTTCCTTCTCCAGTTTGAAACTGTGTTGTTGTTATGTCTGTGTCATGACATTTCTCCATGCAACATTTTGTTAGATTTGTTTTCACTACAAAACCCAAAAATCAAATGTTTGGCAATGAATAGCTCATTTTGCTTGATACGTAATTTAAACCATATTGGCTGCCAGTAGCTAAAATTACTCATCTATGTTCAGTCACTGCAGTGTTCACAAAAAATTGAAAATTAAATAAACAATCTGAGCCATTGGGCCTCATGCAAGAAGCACTCGTACGAACAGATTCATTCTATGGGTCGTACAAGCGATTTAGGAGAAAATGCCGCATTCACCAAATTTCTCATATTTCAAATTTTTCCTCAGGTACGAACGGATTTCACGAGTGCTCCAGACTTGACGTGGTGATGCAAAGTCTTGCACAGTTACTCTGCTGTTATACAAATCTATGTTTTTCACCAAAGGATTGCATTTGTTCTACTATAGGAGCACTTGTCTATTTAAATATTCAATATTAAATACATTATCATGTACTGTATCTTGTAGCTCTGAAGTTTGAATTATAAGTTATGTCATCCAAAAAATTTTGGCCTGATTTCGTTTTTTCAAAGTACAGGTCAATTGATGCTTTTGAATAACATTTCAAGTGCATTTAGGCTATAGCGCGTGCAGTTTTGTGTCACTGTTTGACTGTTTGGCTTTTGCCTGTCCTTTAATTCCATGTCTGACTGAAGTTAGTTTCAGGTAAAATCAGTTTTAGGTTTGATATTCAACAGATATTCGGACCTCCTGTCTCCCAATCCTGGGGCTCTTTCTCGTGGGGTTGAGAGGCACGCTGCAGCAGTCTTAACGTTATATCTTCAACCAAGATCTGAACCTCCGGACAAAACGGCACTGGTTCGAGAGACTGGATATCTGAACATCTGTTGACTATTGAACCTAAAACTAATTTTACCTCGGTCTGACTGAGCTGAAAATGACCGATTTCACTTTGTTGATCTAAGGCAGCAGATCCTCGATCTCCGAACTGGTAAAATTCCTCTAATTTGACATTGATGCCATTTTTGTAAATGAACACTTTTCGAGAAGCGTGGGAGGTTGGGCCTTATATGGAGTTCTAGGGGTGTTAATTATGGAAATTATCACTTACGTACAGGTGGAATGCATCAAGTTTACGAGGGAATCTGACGTTAAGAGCGTTTCTTGAATCTGACGTGGCACTCTCGTAGGAGCTCATCGTAGGAGAAGAAGTAAGATAAAGTTACGACAAGAAAACGAAAATGTTGTTGCATGAGGCCCATTGTTCTTTTTGGGAGGTTATTTGTTCCATTTTGTCTTTGCAGCACATAGATAATGGTACAATTGTTTTTTTTCAATGTGCTTCAAATATCAGCTTTAAATCTTTTTATCTAAGAGTGAATGACATTCATGTCCACACTGTAAAAGGATGAAACATATTGAGTCAGTTAGTGCAGCAACTCTTACACATACATATGTGTACACACACACACACACACATATATATTTACAAACCTTTTTCTTTGGGTTTGGTTGTTCATCATTTGGTCGTTTAGGAGATTTATTGGTGTCTTTGTTCTCTGAAGGTTGGCCATTTTTCTGGGACCCTGATTCTTCAGTTCTACGTTCCAAGTCTGCGACCAAGGGTTTAGGGGGATTTCCTGTATCTGGTTGAAAGACTAGTGTTTAGGTTATTTATTTGTATTCCAACTCAAGCAGGCAACACATGCTAATTCATTACAGTAAATAGTTTATATCCATCTTCTCGCTCTTTATATGCTTGATCTTTATAGCATCAGAAAAGATATTTCAGTAAGCATTAAATAATAGTGGATCAAAACTAAGTAATTACTGACTTACCACATGTGTTTGCAGGTGGGGCAGAAAGCTTATTTCCACAACGACTGCAGAAATTGGCTTCTTTCTCAAAAATATCATGGCCACAACCTGAGCACTTCATTTTCACAGGCCAGTCTACAAAAGAACAACTCTTTTTACATAATAACCCAACAAGACACAGATCCCTTTCACTTTCACTCATTCAGTCTGGTCTCATGATACTGAATTCAGCTCTGCAACAACACGACATTTACTTCTTCCTCTCATTTGTATTTTGAACCACATTATCAAACAATCTACCCACAACTGTTAAGAAATGAAAATGCAGTGTGCAGTGTACTTGATGGGACATTATTTGCGAACAATAAAATAAAACTGGGGAAAACAGGGTTACAGGTCAGGGGAAAGAGAAATTGGAACAGATGCATTTATTTACTTCTGTGCGTCATTTTCTACGTCCAAATAACATATCTTCGAATCAATATGACGTATCACTATGTTTAGATAAATGGCATGACACTTTCCACCGTACGTAAACAGGGAATATGATTTTTTGTTTTCCTGTTTAAAAATGTGGAACAAACACACAACACTTAAAGCAGCTATATGTCTATATCTGTATGATATACATAAGCGTTAGGAGTAAAAATTGTGAAGTTTCAGTACAGAGTAATTCCTCTTCTCAGTATAGCGATCTTTGGCTCTTTTGTGCAGCCAATCATATTTTTGCTTAGCAAAAACATGTTTCTAATCACTTCCTGTTTATTTCAAGCAAAAAAAACATCGAGAGAGAGAGTGTCAACTAAACACTTGTTATCATGTATTATGAACTCGTTCACTATTTTCATCTTCCGTAAAAGCTCCAAGTTACAGTGAACCTGCGCCGTTCTATAATTAAGCAGTGTGCTAACTAGCTTACTGCGCAGCTAACATTAGCTTGGACCTGTCTCACTCTCACTGAAAATGGTGTCTAAAACCTTGCATATGTAACGACAGGTGTCAACCAAAGTACATCACATTGTCAGCCCACTTATGACACACTTTTTCGGACGTACCCCATGACAAGTCTCCACGTTATGGGATTAGTTTATTCCTTCTCTGAAAAAATAAAAACGCGTAGCTACTCTCCAACAATAACTAACATTTGTGCACTTACCAGAACGGACTGCTTTGCTGTCCTTTTCTCTGCTTAGCTAAGCACAAGCCGGTAAAACACATCTATGCTGCAGGTCCTGCCGCGTGCCATCCGCTACTGACTGCCTCTATTTCATTTCCTACACTCATCTCGTAAAGTTTCGATTTGACTGAAATGGGCGTCAACGACAATAAAGTTTACTTTGATATTATGCCTGAGTTTCTTTTATATGACGGTGCAAATGTGAACAGGTAGAAAGTAGGTTAATTAAGACCCCTTACTGTCACCATGTGGCTTGTTATATCACCCCAGTCTCTATAACTATGGAGCTATTCTCAATTGTTTTCATCAACTTTTTTTTAATTAATTCAAATTTGAACAATTGTCCATAGTACAATATGTTGGTCATGAAATGTTCCAATAAGCAAAACCTCTCCCCAACAATCCCTTCATAAACATTCTTCTCAAGGTTTAATTGCTGTGCATTATATTTTCAAATACTAAGCTATCTCACAAAGAAATATTTTTGTGAGCATTAATGTGTTTTCAAGCTTTTAATTTTATCTCAGAAAATTTTCTGAGATAAAATTAATTAAAATCTTATGATGAAAAAATAATATTCTAAAATAATTATTTTTGTAAAATGGCATCTCATCAATAAAACTGTATGAATATTAAACCTTATGTCTAAAGTTTGGACACATCAATTTAGCAAACAAGCTTTAAACTGAACTGGTGTCAAATGTTTGGACTCCTCTGTCCTTTCACAAAGCTGCAAGTCTTGTACATGCATCCCACAGTTTGTCTTATACATTCAAACATGAAACGTGGCATAGGCCTATTCTTTGTTTGATATGATCTAATTGGTTAATCACTGATTAATCATTTATCTTATAAGTTTGTAATCCAATGTTAATATCTTAGTGACAGTAAGACTATATACCAACACTGTTGAAATAGAGGTTGTACACTAAAGTTAGAGTAAAACTGATTTTATAGCAATGTCATAAAAATACAAGTTTAACATCGCTGCCATAGCAGATTATACAGAAAAAAATAAAATTACTGTCTCAAATAACAACCAAGTAGACATACAGTATACCCTGAATGGATGACTGGCTAATTTTCACCTTGTACAAGGTAGCATTTTACCAGTAGCCAGTAGCAAAGAGTTAATCTGTGCTGCAGGCTACCAGAATTCCCCTATGATGCCTAAGTATAATAGAGAGCACCGTTTGAAAAAAAAAAGCTCTTAACTGAATCAATGAATTGAAACAGAAAGGAAAATGGAACAGACAATGTTGAGTAATACGAAATCAAGCCACAAACTAGGATATGTACTGTATGTATAATAACAACAGTGCAACTGACCTGCACCATAGTAAATACAGGTTTGTTTCTCTGACACTGCACCTTTACCTTTGGGCTTGGGGTGTGTTGCAGCTGCTAGAAGTTATGTAAAGAATGACCACTTTGTAGGCAAAGAACTGGTTCAGAGACCGGTTTGTGACGTAACTCAATTTAAAACAGCGTGCAGTGAAAAATAAAAGTGTACTCTGTTGTTTGTTTATAGAGGAGGAATTTTGCTTTAAGATGCTTGGCAAAGGGTAACATGATCAGCCTCCAGGTGTTTATTGTTACACAGAGTATCCAGGGAAGTCTGCAGGATAACATTTTATAGCTCCCACATGACATCCACAAGCTCTGAGGAGTTCATAGATTTGGAAAAAACCAAACCGCAGCTCAAAGCAGTGCTCTGCTCTTAAACTGTCAGCAGAGGGCAGAACAAGCCTGAGTTGATCCGTGTGGGTGTGAGGAGGAGGATTTCACACATGGCTGCAGTGGTCATCTAAAAAAGAAGTCCCTCATGTTATCTTGCTGAAACACCAATCTCGGGTGTTTGAGCAAGATAATTCTGTTTTAGCTTTCCATTTTTTTTTCTGCTCAGGTATAGCCTATCACCATGGTAACTATGAGTGGACTCACCGGTAAGGACTTTGACTATCAGATTCTAACATAATGAAACTTACCTTTTACAAGGAACAATGAAACAGTGACCTGGAATGCAGCAGATATAAACATGAAGGAAATGTGTATAGGATGCAAAGTGCAAAGGCCCTCCGGCTGATTAATGTTTGAACAGTAAACATGCAGGTGTTTTACAGATATTGTGAAAACACACACACACACACACACACACACACACACATACACACACAAAGCAATAAATTAGTGGTACTTTTTTATTATTTTGTTGTCGTTTTTTTTTTTTTTGTCTAACATAATTTTGACTTTTACAGAATATACCAGATACAACAGCCTGTATTTTTGGTTGGAGAATATATTGTAAACTTTTTGGGAAATATGCGCATGTCTTTTCTATCTTCTTAAGTTGTTTATGGGTGAGCCATACCTATTTTTTAAATGAAAACAAAAAAGGAAAAACATCATCTTAAAGAATTGTCTGGCTTCACCTATAAATCAAAAAGATGTTGTTTGATGTCTTTAAGGCTCAACATACGGAGGGTTTGGCGACTGAGTCCTGGAAAAGAAAAAGGACGTGTTTGCACTTAGGCTGCCTTCAGCAAACAGTTATTAATGAAATGTGTGCTTGTTGAGCTTTACCTGCACACTGTGCTGTAAATCGCACATCCATCATTATCATGAAAGTCCATCTGCTGCGCCCTGCAGGTGACACAGTTGATGAGTGACTCTGATGCAGCATAAATAACTCTTTATAAAAAATGCCCACCCTGATGAAACCATCTCACATATCTGCCTCTCTTGTTGCTGAAGTTAACTGTTGCATAAACGACCTCTGCATCATACACGCTTGTCTCTTGTGATGGGTTTCTATCAAACATCATGCAGTTGGCGTATATTGCGTCCTGCAGAACGACAGAGAAAATATGTATTTACATGTTTCAGATCGGCGTAAATACCCATGCAGCATTTTCTGATGCCCATGAATTCACTTGCTCTAACCACCGTGTTACAGATAACTACTTAATCTGTAACGTAAACTAACAGAATAAGCTTCCGGGGGTAATCATACCTCCACATGTGTTTCCTCCTCACAGACAGTTTCTGGTGATGTGGTCCTTTTTTTCAAGATTCTGAACCAGATGAAACAAAATGTTTAATATAATTTTCTTATTTCTGAATGACATTTAAGTAAGGAGTATTGCTTGCCTTGCAATGATTATAACAGCGATCACAATGAGAAGTGCAGCAATGCATGCAGAAATGATGAGAACATTTCTGTTTTTTGTCCAATCCTCTGAAAAGCAAATATTCTATTAGTCTGGTAGGAGCATTTACTCCAAGTTTAATATATGATTTAAAAAAGAATAAAACTCCAAACTCCCTTATCTATAACTTCAATGGAAACTAAATATACAGATTCCTTTTAATGTCAACAGAAATCCATGTGTCTAAAATCAGATTTAATAGAAAAGATCTAGTGAATGTAAAATGAGTGCAAAACTCAACACTGATGATGATGATATGATCATTTTGCAGACATTTACCTTTAGTCGTTAGTGTCACCACAGAGGAGTTCTGGCTTCCATGTTTGTTGGTAGCAGTGCAGAAATACTGGTCATTACTCCGTAGAAATGCTTCGATATGATGTTCAGGTTGGTGTCCAACAGCTGTGATATCGTTGTTGTGTTTTCTAAACCAGGTATAATTCCCAGCTGGGTTTGCATTGCTGCTGCAGACCAGGGTCACATTGATCTTTGCATCTAGCTCTGCCGAAGACTTTACAGATACAGATGTTTTCTTTGGGCTGTCTAAAAAGAATTTAGTGTTATTTGTGTCAGAGAAATCAAACTCTCAAACAGATTGCTTAGTCATTTCTGAGGTAAAGCACCAGGTTCTGATCCAACTTACATTCAACATCAATATGTATCACTCTTGAAGTTGTTCCTGGGTGATTTTTTAAAGAACAGGAGTAGTTCCCAGAGTCTGTGGTGGAAATGTTTCCTAAATCAAGCTTACGTCCGTCTTTTATGAATTGCCCATTCCTAAACCAGGCCAGCGCAGATGAAAATTTCTTATTATCACAGCTGATGTTGCACAGAAGAGTCACTGTGTCGCCTTCCTTTACGGGTCCAGTTCCATTGGGGTTGGTCATAGAGATGTTCAAATCTGGAAAAGCAAGGGGCACCTTCTGTTAAAAACCACACATCAAAGACTATCCATTATATTCTGCTTTCAGAAAAGACTAGAAAACTTACCAACAATCTGCAGAATTGGGCTTCCTCTACCAGTAGTTCTGTTAGTTCTGGTTCTAAATCTGAAGGTGAACTTTCCTGCGTCATTAGGCTCCACTTTAAGTACTTTAAATGAACAGTTGTTTTTTTTGTCACCAATATATTGATACCGTGAGGATGTATGATTTGATTCACTGTCATAAAGGAAGGTGTCAGAATAACTCTCAGATATATTTTGACTCCACTTCACACTTTCCAGTGTTTGTTCGTCAGGATAGGTAAATGAACATGGAATGACGACAGATGATCCTTTCACCGCACAAATACGCCGCTGAGGGTACGTCACATTCAAGCTGCTGAGAACACCTACAGTAAAAGGATTATTAAACAATATTTTATATGAGCAAAATTGTGTATAAGTGTTACTTCCTACTTACTTCTTACAAAAAGTAGAAGCAGTGTCAACTTCAATAATCCACAACCAGCGCCCATTTTTAAACTCTTTTCCATGTGTAGTTAGTAGACTCTGATCAAACTTTCTACCGAAAGCTCTGCAGACAGAACATAACATAAAGAGACACTCCTCCTCTTCCTCTATTAGGCTCCACTTTTGTTCATGTAACTCTTTCTTGGTCTGAAATCAGATGCTAGGTTAAGTCTGAACGCTAGCTAACATGAAACCATGCTCTGCAGAGAAGGCGCAGTGTTTTATCAGCCAGAAAACCTGGGGTTTGATAACCGTGACCAACTTTACGTAACGAATTAGGTAACACAGGAGATGACATGACATTCTGCTGTACCTGTGGTTGTAATCTGTGGCATAAGCCAGAATTCTTCACTGCAGGCTTGGAAACAAATAAGCCAAAGCATGAAACTACCACCTCACCCACCCCGGTCTCACACATGGGAAAACGTTTGTGGTATTGTTTGAACATAAGTCATTAGTTAAAGGAGCTATAGGCTACCTGATATTATTTTAATCTCTCTAAGAAAAATGGTTTCTACACAGAATATTATGTGGCAGAAGAGGGAAGTCGGAATTTTCATTCCATAAAAATAAATGACTCATTGAATGCGCATATGTAGCCTACGAGTCCAGGACATTTTGGTAAGTAATAGCGGCTAATTATTAACTCTTATATTGACGCTCTCTTTGTCTTCCAATGGGGTTAACTTCTGTAACTTCAGGATTCCCTAGGGGAACTCTCTTATTGGCTGAACGGATTCCGGAAGTGACGGAAGATAACAGAGAAAGAGCGTCACGCCAAAGCTAAAAATTAGCAGCTTTCGCTAACTAAAATGGCCTGGACTCGTACATAGGCTATGCGCAGTCAATGAATCATTCATTTTTATGGACTTCCCCCTTTTACCACATAATATACCATGTAGAAAAAGATTAAAATAATATCAGGTATAGCTCCTTGAAAAACAGTTTTCTGCTTTTCCACATTGTCAGCACGATACCGGTTTAATCTTTTTTTGTTTGTTTTTTTCTTTAACTTTTCTCAACCTGATGAGCATTTCAACTTTTTCCTGAGGTCTTCATAAATTGACTTTCCTTATTCAATCACCCACTTCAACAAACAATATCCGACTTTGATAAATTTGTGTTTTTTAAAAAGGAAATTCCCAGTAACGCCCGACTTTCTCAACTTCCAATTAATCCAAAACATTAACAGAATCCTGGATCATTTTCTTCGATAAATAATCTGTTCTCAGATTTCTGTCACATTTATTTAATTGGGTTTCTTTAATGGGATTTTTGAGAGTTTTTCTTTTAATCCAGAGAGAGACTTCTCTCTGGATTAAAATAAAAGACAGTTTAAATTCTCAAAGAATATTTACAAAGATTCAGTAATATCCAGCATCCATTCAAATCTTTACAAGTCAGCAGTCAGAAAATAAAGGTTCCCTCTCACAGGTTTCACAGTCAGACCTTTGAAAAAGGAAATGAATGTTTAAAATGACTGTGGATCGATGAAATATTCAGAAGTGGAATACTGTAAGTAAATGTTAACCTGCACGCTGTGCTGTCAGTTCAGTGATTTCTAGTCACTGTTGATGATACAGTCTGTCACTTTATGACTGAAATGCAACAGAAATTATTCAACAAACATGTATTTTACAGTCATCAAAACATCTTTGGTGTCTGACTTTATCTCCCTGTTAATGCTAACAGCAGCACAATTGACTTCAGTCACCACTCAGTCATTCTGATTGGTTGGGAAGCCCGTCGGGATCGTCTGTACTCTAAATATAACACTAAAAGAATCCTTATGTTAACAAGTACACAACAATTTCACAAGTTCTATAATTAGTCCGTTACCAGCTTTCTTTCACACAATATTTTTAGCCACAGCAACACAAAAGCAAAAACGAAATTATGTCTCCTGAGCAATGAATTACAAGCAAGAATGACTTGCCTTTTTTATTCAGTGTCAGATAGCAGGTATAATAAGTGTATAGGACAAATATATCATGACAGGTCACACAAAATAAGTAACTGAAGAACACAGTCATGATGAATAAGTCTAATTTACCAGCTACAGTCCTGATGAATTTAAGTAAAGAATGATGCTTTTCTAGCATGCATGAATAAATTTAATATCAGGTTTGCATTTGTTCATCCCTACTTCTCAGAAACAAAATGTGAATTCTATATCTGGTAATCAGAGTGACTTTGAAATTACTAGTACAATTACATATACGGCATCAGCTCTTTTTTTATACTTGTTATAATGTAGTAATATTTTGGAAGAAAAGCTGTATCTCCAAGAAATTTATTCATGGTACATTATGATTCTCAGGTTTCATTTTCAAATTGACAACAGAGGAGTTCTGACTTCCATGTTTGTTGGTGACACTGCATAAATACCAGCCATCATCCCCAGGAAGCAGCACAGACTGACGGCTGACATTCCTAATGTGATCTTCCGCTATTTTCACCCAGCTGTAATTCTCCAACGCTGGATCTGCATGATGGGTACAGATCAGGGGGATACTGCTGCCAGCATCCATCTCCACTGCCAGTGTGACAATTACAGATGTGTTCTGAAAAAAATGTATCAGTTTTTAAGGGTATCTTGACAATGTGGAGTATATAATAAAAAAATCTGGACAGGGTTTTAAGGCATCATCTAAAGAGCAATTTGCAGCATTTTACAGCATCTTGTAATATTGCAGACTGTCATCAGCCAAACACCCCCACCACACATCTCTTTCTTTTGTTTTTTTAAAAGGAGAGCAAAAAGACTCAATTTGATCAAAAAGCACAAGATGTTTTGCTAAATATTTTACAAAGGGATACATACAAGTATTTAAGGGTTAGGGTTAGTAAATTAAGTAAATATCATTAAATTAATATCATTAAATTAAGTATTTACACAACACTTCATGTAATTGTTCATGTCTGGTGAACTCTGTTTGTTCTTAGAGAATAGAAACAGTTTCCAGGAATTGTGGAAGACACATTATTTTTATTTTCTGCATCACATCCTTTGACGTTTTTCTGTTTTTAACCAAAATTTTTTAAAGTTTGTTTTTGATTTAATTTATCGCTTTGTCTGCACCCAGCAGTACACTAATATTTCTGTTTTATATAAAGCACCTTGAATAGTCTTACATGAAATGTGGAATACAAACAAACTTGCCTTGCATTAAAGTTCAATAAAATAAACATTTTTTAATAGTTTTTTGTTTCTACTGAACAGCAAAAACGTAAGCAAGCGTCTAATCTATCTTTTAATCTACATGCTGCATGCAGAACTTCCTGTCATAAAGGAATAGATCTGAGCTCACCATACACGCTCAGCTTTAAAGGCTTTAAAGCGTGTTACCCCACAAGACTCAAGTTCCAGCTTTGGTATGAAATTTGTGTGCAGATGCCTACCTTTAATGCATGCACAGTGGTCTTTGTTGTAGTCAAAGCAGCAGCTGACATGTGATGATTTTTGATTATCAGACTGGTGCTGTTGTGTCATAAAGTGATCGTCTGCCAGAAAATGATCCAACAATGTGTTACCATAAGATGTGTTTAACCACTTTGTGTATTCATTCATAACAAATTGACCAAAAAATTTCTAAACTTTGTATGATATGAAGAAAAAGTGTAGGAAAGAGATCCGTATTTAGTGCGCTTGGATGCAAGTTTAAAAAAATATATGCAGATTTAGCTCAAATTTTGAACTGATAACTTAATGCCTCAATCTCCCCCAATTCTTTTTAACATATGCAAGACTTTCAAAAACTTTAACATGACAGTTAATTGTAGCCCCATCTCACGGGATTATTATTATTATTAATTCATATTTTTATATATTATGGTCCCAGAATAAAAAGCATCACAATTCACTTCAAGGGAAGACAGTAACCTTTCTTTCAGGAACATATTCTAATGAGAAAACAAAGCTTGTTCGTGGTGACAGTTTTCCTTTCTCAGGATGTCGCAAAAAATCTTTCAACAAAGACTTTTTAACTTTCAAACACATTCAAGCCTCATTTTCATGCCTGCAGCTCAGTTAAAAAATAGCTATGGTAAGACCATTTTCCATTCAGCTTTGACAAAATGCTACTGAGATAGGCCTATTATTTTCTGTGTTGACATGTTCTGTGAAATTATTTCCCTGTAGCAGCTTCCTCTATCGTTGTGTTTTGTGGAATTTCAGTTCTGTCAATGTGTTTTATTATTTTTCTTTATCTCGCCCCCCCCAACGTCTTTTCCTCTGCATCTCCTTTTTGCTAAGTTAGTTTTCACTTCTGTTGCAACCGGGCTACAAGGAGCACACGCAACCACTTCCAGCAGCCTGTGCGCGCGCGTGTCTACGATAACTCCCTCCGGGGTGATTTCTATTGACGAAACGATGATGATCACGGGACCCTATAAAAGGATTCTGGACACGAGAAACCCTTCACTGAGCGGCATCTACAAAGAGGACCACAGAGGTGCACAGTGCGCAGGAAACCTCAGCCCACCAACATGGAAATGCCCTCTAAAGTCGCTTTCCCCGTCGCTGTCATCTTTGTGCTGATGGCTTGCGGTCCGACAGAAGCATGGTACAAGCAGGCAGCCGGTCCAAACTATTACTCGGTGGGCAGAGCGTCCGGCTTGCTGTCCGGGATCCGGAGGTCGTCGTACGTGAGAAGAGATGAAGCTCCATCAGACAGCGGAGAGTCTGCGAGCAACAACGTGCTGCCCGACTTCATTTCTAACAATTCCTTCTTGAAGACCATGGTCAGTAGTTTGTTTTCCATCACTTTAAAACTAATTATGCAGGTATGGAGATAGTTTTTTCAAACCCATTCTCGATAACTCTGTAGCAACTTAATTTAATATTTCATCCCTGTAAACCACATTTACCAGCACGCCTTTCTGCAGCACATGGACTTTATTATTGCAAAACTAGTTTGATCATTTAGGCCACATGATTGTTCTCAGATCGGGTCAATGCAACTTCATTAAAAAAAAACAAAAAAAAAAAAACAGCCAAGTTAATTCAGTGTAGAATCCACTGTTGGTATATATGCCATTTCACATAGTCTATTCTGCTTAGTGTGAACAATAGTCAAGGTATTGATTAATAAGTTTGATTTCATGCAATGCTGTATTTTCTCCTTCTCTGTCCATGTAGCCCATTTGTATCAAAGATGTAACACCAAATCTGCAGAGCTGCGAATTCTTCCAAGAAATCAAGGGATCACTGAAATGCAAAGCGGACGTCTTCCTCTCTTTTGACTCCTCAGACTGTGCAGGAGACTGAGCTGTAAGGCCAACAGCTGAGCTGGATGATGAATCCTACTTCTTGAAGGAGTGACATTATGAAGATGAAAACTGGACATTAAAACACAGGCAACCCTCTTGATAGTTTTTTCCATGCATTCCAATTATTGATTTTATGATGAAACTTGTCCAATCATTCCAAAGTAAAAGGCTTGTACTGCTGTACATATTTAAACTGAGTTTTCCATGAATAAAATATTCAGACTGCAACCCCTGTTGAAAGTGCTACATGCAGACCTCATTACTGTGTAACTTTTATTTTTTAGTAGCAGCGGCTCAGGTGGTATATCATGCCGTCTAATAAAAATGAGCGGAAGGATGATGGTTGAATCCTGCTTCCTCACTCAACTGTTGCTGTGTCCTTGGGCGCAACGCTTTACCTTCGTTGCCCTTAATGTGTGCTGGTGTTCTCAGATTTAAGTCACTTGGGATTACAGCGTCTACTAAATGACTGGAGAACATAAAAAAATAAATCACAAAATATTAAAAAATGTTCACTAAAACCCTGACGTTGCTCAATAAAAAGGCAAAATTGATCAATGTAGCATTGCTTAGGTGCAATTATTTTGATTGAAAACATTTTTAGATGTAAAAGCATTAAGTTCTTGATAATTATGAGCTAAACAGTGTTGATACACCATCTACTACTATAAGATATTGAGCAATTAGTATTGAGAAAGAAAAGAGCTGGCTCACAGAACCAACCAACACACAGTTAAGTCATTTTAATTAAAAAGCCAACATACACACAAAAATCTGATGAATCTATAAAAATCACATTTATAACATAACTTAAAAACCAAAATCTCTTGAGGCCTACAACAGCTGCACAGCTGCTAGGTTCTCCTTGATGATTTGATCCATGGCCATTTGAAAGACCACCTGTATGCTTGCAGTCTCTGTGGCAGTGGTGAAGTGGTGGTACACAGGCTTGCCAGTTGTGCTGTTACAAGCCGAGAACATGGCAGTGATGTAACGGGCTGCAGCATCCACGTCGCCATCTGTTCCTACATCAGGATGAAGCAAGAAAATGTGAGTTTGGGCCAATGCTCTGAACACCTCACTGGTATGCTTTTTCCTCATTCACTAAATGCATAAGTCATGACACCAAAGCATAATTTTACATTTGCAGTAAGTATGAGCAGGAACCTGTCAGAAAAAATATAATTAGAATGACTTTACATCAATCTCTAATACGTGGGAACTTTTATCACCAACTGAACAGGGAAGAGACAGTTATCCATCCAGCAAAACTAATAACTGATCGAGTTTGACACAAAATACATCCAGTTGTTTTTTTTGTCGTTTCTTTTTAAAACCATGTCACTGTTGCTGAGCACAAGAATGGAGAAACACAGTTTGGTATATTTGACACTTCCAATATAAAGTTTATGTAAACCGATAACAGTTATCGTAATTTAAAAAAATAGGAATAAAAAAAATAAAAAAACTTGATTCTTCCCGTTTCACCTCTCAGAAATCCTTAAGATTGCAAAAATAGAAAATAAAAAATAGAATTAACGACAACTTATTTGTAAAATTATGTGAAAAACCAAAGAAGAGATGCTTGGGCAACAATAAGTCCAGTGTACCTTTATAGCAGGAAAAGTAGAATCTCAAGTGCCTCCCAGAGTGCCGGATCTTTTCACGGAAAAGGTCGGTTTTGTTCATGAACAGAATCTGTAAGAGATTTCACTAAAATAAACAGATGGCAATATTCATTGCTGATGCACATCATGCATCTTCTACAACCACAACTCGACATGGAAAACAAAACTTTATCGAAACAAAGCTTCACATTCATGTGTAGGGTTGTTTGTTTTTTTTGTAATATCTCCCCACTATCCCACTTTGACAATGAGAAACATTCAAATTAGGATCTCTGTTCAGCAGGAGGTGAAATGTGTTGTCTCCTGGTAATATGCAGCTCTATCATTTCCAGCCACCCCTACAGACTCCATCTCTTCATTCACCTCAGAAACAAACTACTGGCTGCAAAACATTTAAAAAATAACCAGATAAAAAATTATTCAACTGACTAACAAGTGAGTAAGTCAACGGGCCCACACACACTCTACGTCAGAGAAATTAAACTAATGTTTGCTGACAATCTAAAACCAAAATGACCTGCTCTACAGTCCCAGCTCTGCAATGTCCTGCTTCCATGGCAAGTACTGTATTACACTACAATGACCCAATTAAGATGAGCTGACAATTCCTAAACCAAACAGAGCTATAAAAAGCAACTCTTGATGCCTTATAGGAAACAAAATTAGAATCTCATAACTACTGAAGATAAAACATACCAGAGTTGTTTTCTGGAAGACTGCGTTTGTGCAGATTGATGAGAACAGTTCCAGGCTTTCCTGAAGTCGATTCTGATGAGAAAACAGACATAAATGGAAAAAGTTAAGCATAAATAAGGCTGAAAGTCCCCAGGGAAAACAACATTACTGGAACCTTCAATGACATACCGCTGTGGGATCCTCTAGAGGTGTGATATCATAGCTGCTGAGGGCCACAACAAATAGTAGAGCACAAATACAATCAAAGCAGCTCAGCCACTTCCTCCTCTCACTGCGCTGGCCTCCAACATCATATAACCTGTTAACAGGCAAGAAAACAAAAACCACCACATTAAAAAGATCAGGCGCAGATGTGCTTAAAAAAGAAAATCCATTACATACAACTTCATGGTTCTTAGTCTTTATTCCCCCATCAACTTACTAGTGACTAGCCAGAAATTTGGTCTATAGAAATACAAAAGATCATCTCTAATCAAGATTCATTAGGTTAAAATATATAATGCAAGTTTTCACTCACCACATCATTTAGGTTAAAATATATAATGCAAGTTTTCACTCACCACATCATTCAGTTTCAAAAGGTTACATCTTACCCTAATCAGCATGAGCTACTGAGACTGTTCTTTAAATTTTGTAATTAAAATGGTAGTGCCCTTTAAATTGTACATCGAGCTGCAAGAAAAAAAAAAAATTCCCACCATTTCCAATATTGGGACACATCATTTCAGTATGTGATTTAGCACCAAAAGGGAAGGTGAGGGTCTCAGTGACACAGGTAATGAGTTTCCATTTGGACCAAAGAGTCTCCAGGTGCTAGATTGCAGTAGGTGTGTGTCATTGGCAATGAGGCACTTATCCTTGGGTCAAGAGTTAGTTTTAAAAAGCTGGGGGCAATAAGTGTTAACTGAACTGACAGCTGTAGTTTACGTTGTGGAGAAAAGAAAATTATGGCGGCATCTATTACTGGGTAAATTTGAGATCTAATCTTGATCTTTCATTAAAATTCACAAATTATACATCCATCCATTTTCTGAACCGCTTAATCCAAGTGGGTCGCGGGTGTGCTGGAGCCTATCCCAGCTGTCACCGGGCGAGAGGCGGGGTACACCCTGGACAGGTCGCCAGTCTGTCGCAGGGCCAACACGGAGAGACAGACAACCACTCACACACTCCTAGGGAGAATTTAGAGTGCCCAATTAACCTCACATGCATGTCTTTGGACAGTGGGAGGAAGCCGGAACCCGGTGAGAACCCACGCATACACGGGGAGAACATGCAAACTCCACACAGGAAGGCCACGGTGTCAAACCCCTCCTCAGCCGGAATCAGACCAACTTGGGTCTTGAACCCGCGGCCCTCACTGTGAGGCCGCAGTGCTAACCACTACACCACCGTGCAGCCCACAAATATCTATATATATATATATATATAGATAAATCTACCATGTTCTGACAGAGCAAGGCTGACAAGTTCAACAATATGGAAAAAACACTTGTCAACTACAGAACTGACTTTTAGTTAACCACTGCATGAACATTCTGAAGTTTTGGGAAAGGAACATAAGTTATATTAAAGATTTGGTAATCAAAAAAAGGTTTTAGGAAAAAGTACCTTGAAATCTGATACTGGATCATTCACGACAAGCGTCCTCTGTCAAAAAGGAAAATGCTGCAATCCTTTATGAAGCTGCAGTACGATAAAAAAAAATGTATGAAGCACTGGTTGGTATGGAAATGTTTCTTACGACAGTGAACATCATTGCGTAGCAAGATGTAGAGACCACCAAAAAGGTAGTCCCTGCTCAATATCAGAAAAGAATGTGGACTTTCAATGATTCAGTATGTGCTTATTCACATTTGTGGTTTGATTCCTGTATAAAAAACAGGCAGAAAGATCATCAATATTTCATGTCTGATTCATTCCCTGGTTTCCTCCCTCAGTTCAGGACTGCTCAGCTTTGGTTAGAGACCCCCAGAAGGAGTTGATGGAGAAGCAGAGTCTCAAGAGCTTCACCAACATTTTCTGAGATGGCAGCATGTTTACATGTTGATATGAAGCAGGTCACTTATTCATCATTTCAGCCATGTGCTAATTTTCTTATTTTAACCTTTTTAGTAGCAATCAGAATCCATGAAGAATGAACTTATTAGTGCTTTGAGAAGAACATAAGACCCAATGATGATGATGATATGGAGCTTTAGATGTGCTATGATCCAGCTGTGTGCATGCCTCCAAATAAGGTGCATTAATACATGGTGCTCTTATTGGGTTTGCTTTTATACCACATCCTCACTTTTTTTTCAAATCAAGCAAAAGAAAAAAAAACATATGCAAATATAGTAAAGAGAACCCTGAGAAATAAAATTTAATACAGCTTTGCAACCCCAATGCTAATCATCTTTATAAGCTCAGCTAATCATAAATATAAACTGCACATAATGGGAGATGCGTTCTGAAACCACCCTCAGTATAAACAAGTTGCCACTTTCGCTGCAGCACCCAAAGCAGCTTTCAACTGACAACTAAACAGGTTTCAGGCATGACTCAACTCCCAACAGCGCATTGTGCATCTGCAACTACATAAAACATGTTCATTATCTGCTATGGCAAGGAAAGTTTATTTGTAGAGCACATTTTCAGGTTCAAGACAACTCAGAGTGCTTCACATAAAACAATAAAAGCATATGAAGCCTATCAAGCTATAGAGTGTGACAAGTTTAACGGCACCCGTTGGGGTTTTATGGCGAGCCTTCAATGCTAAATATGACATTAGTATTCAGTGGTGTTACCCAATGATATTTTCATATTCAACATCCTGTATATGATCCAGCTTTCTACCTGACTAACACTGTATTGTCAATCACTCTAGTTTTTTTTAAATGGAAAAGTACAAAGAGTCCAACACCCCGTTGAAGGAGGGTGACATATAGTTTTAATATAAATGCTGCGTGATGAGCGTCATGAGTGTGAACTGAATCGAGTTCAAATCCAGCACTATGTTGATACTTATGTTACAAGGCAGTGCACAGAGCAACACTTTCAATAATCCTTACCGAAAGATCATTTCATCAACTTGAAACTGCGTTTCAATGACTCCACTTGTCCTCACTCTGACTCTCAGGACATCCAGCTCAGTTGGAACGTAGTTGGGCCCAATGAGTCGAACCATGTTCTCAAAGAAACTGCAAAAGGCAGATCAGAAGAATCATGAGCCAAAAATAAAGTCTGATCAGTTGTTTAACATGACTGGACTCTACAAATTTACAAAATAATTTTACTTTATTTTTTTTCACTCCTAATTGACGTTGAGTTTTTAAGATGCAAGAGCGCATAAATTTTGTCCTCTCGTGGACACACACGTCTTGGATGAACAAAAGTTAGCTAAATCAGTTTTAAATCGTGTGTAAAATGTCATTTTGAAACAAAAACAAAGGATAGGTATGGACAATCAAAAGCAAACTACGATGAGGTGAGAGTGTCAGGAATACTGAGGCCCAATCCACAGTGCAGGTGAGAATGGATATTTCTACATGAAACACTGGTTGCAGGACTGGAACGTGAACCGTATCAAAGAAGCACAGGATACTTACGAAATTGAGACAGAAAATGTGAAAATACCAGTTTAGTTAGCAATTACACAGAGTTAGGCAGGTTCATATTTTTTGTTTGTCCTGTAATTCAGCTACAAATACCAAATTACACTGACATAAATTAATCCATTAGAACTGTATAGATTAGATTCTGTGTAAATTGACAACATGGTTGACTAAACTACTGTCGAAAATGTTCAGGTCTACTGTAATCACTCCACCAGGAAACATCTGAACTCTAGAATTAGTCGTCAACATGGAGGTGAGCAGGTACAAATGGTGCATGACTTGATTATTTCTGCATTGGTTCCTGAAATCAAATTTCTATTATTCTGTAAAACAACTTGTTTTGTTCTCGTCAGGAGGAAGCCTTGTGCTGTCGGCATATTCAGAATACATGAAATGGAAGATGTAGCTATCTTGTATCAGATCAATCAAGCAATATGATTCATTTGAAAAGATACAGTAAAATCTAGTGTATCCTGGCAAAACCACCCATCATTTGCATTGATTAGTAATGAGTCAAGAACATGCTATCATCCATTTACTCTAAACTGGCTTATCAGTAACTGACATTTATCCAGTACTACAAGTTTTGCTTGTGCCTCTTTGTAATTCTACCCGTTGATTACCATTCACACATTTTACCCCTTGACAAAAGGACTTCAAGTTAGTTTAGCTCAAGCTGCTTAGAAGAATGCTCAGACACACACTTTACATCAATATATCGCTTTGCCCAACCACAGATTCCCTTTTAGCAACATTAAACAGCTCTGTTCAAGCCCACACTACTATCAGAAAAGTCATTTTACACATTTGGGTGCCTGGGGAAGTCAAGTGTGTCACGACACAGTCTAATCCAACATTTCTGCAGGGAGAAATCAATGCAGGGTCCAGCAGAGTGAGAACCCTGGAAGAGGGCTAGGTGAGGTCTCATAATCCCCCAGCTCCTGACTTTATCGAGTTCCGATAATGAAGCTGTCACGCCTCCATCTTTCTCAGTCTGAGCACCTAGAGTAGATTTTATCTTGACACATCGCCTCCCTGTTGCCTCAGAGATAAGAACTTCCATTCTGTCCATTAATTTCACATTCATTCAAAGTAAAAATATAAAACATTTGTCTCATTCAAGGCTTTATACAAACCCAACATTAACCAGCACCCCCAGAAGCAAGAAATGCCAAGCATTTTAATACCGGCAGAAACGTTAGCTAAAAACTTAGCCATTTAAAAAAGAAATGACCACAATATTTGTATCATTTTGTTGCTGAAAAGGGCCTACATGAATTTGGACAACATAAAAAAATATGTGCGCAACTTTGAAGCATGTTGTAACATGTTAAAGACTTTTTAAATTAAAAAAAGAAAGGAGGCCAAAAAATTTAAAGCTTTTGAGGACAGTTCTGAGTCCTCTAGAAACTCCAGCATTAATTCTGAACAGTTTTAACGTCTCGTGTTAGGTGGCATGCAGATGTTGATCAGATTTATCCCTGACTAGCTGCAGTGAGCAGAACAAAAACACATTTTACAAATGTCTAAAGAGGTGAAACACTGAACATGAACTGTACAGTATAATTATACAACTCTTCTTTCTGCTCCCTTTAATTGAAGCCATTTTGTTTCACAAAATTCCAAATATTTCAATATAAATTAAATCAAAAAAAGCTTAGAATTTAAAAGGTAAAACAAAATGATTTGAACTCCTGTTTATCAAAAAAAAAAAAAACATTTCTGAAGACAAAGAAAAGGTTGAAGAAAAAAACCTGCATAATCCTTAAATCAACCTCTAAATGACCTAAAAGACAAACTGAAGCATTCACCATCCTCATACTCAACCACCACACCAGTAAAAAATCAAAAAAAAACCTTTAGATAGACACATTTCAACAATCCCAAAAGAAATTAAATGATTTTTGCAGACAGGAATGGAAATCCCGTCTGCGTCACACTACTGGTCTACACATTTATCATATACGATCAAGGATTCATTTACCCTTCAATAATTCAAATCAGTGCTTTATTTTTTCCCAGAACGGCAATTAAGGAGCAGCATTGTTAAAAAGGACAGATCAGAGATAAGGACACACAGCGCTAAGAGCAGACTAAGTGCTAAAATCAGAATACAGCCATTCCAGCAGAGGCCAATGTCAGAGAGCTCAGTGTTTTACCACAATAGTTAGAGGCGGGGTTATGATATCTGAACAGAGGGGTCAGTATTCAAGAGCAGGACTGTGGGGACAAAGGTGGACCCTCTCCTCTGTGTCCTGCAGCGTAATAATTCACAGTAACAAAAAGAAATTGGCCTGGTATGGCAAGGTTTTATTGCTATAGTTGCACAGTGAAAAGAGGGGTCACAGAAACAGGTCTCTTGAAATTCTTTAGTCATAAAAAACTATTTCATTCATCCACAGGAAAACACATTCTTTACCAGGTAATACTGTTTTGCATAAGAGCAAAATAACAATGTCATTAATGAAAATAAATTCAGCTCTTCAGCTGATTATGCTACATTGAGATACTCAGATACTCAGCAACCTACGCAGAGTTGTGAGGTAGGATTTTATGACTGTGGAGGCTGCTCTCTTTTTAACCACTGTTGAAAGGGCACAATTGTGAGGCTGAAGGAGATCAGATGGAAAAACACTAGCTCTATCCACACAAACAAATGACCCACCAAAGGATGAAGGGATTAAACACTGGTTTAGTTCTTATTGCCATCAGTTATATTTTATGCATGTTTTCTAAGGTGCTGCTTCATTTATAAAATGTTTATTTACAAACAGCATCTAAAAAATGTCCACATTCAATCTCCTCAAGCTGCAACCTCAGAAATACACTATGTTGTTTCTTTCTCAATAATTAAACTGTCTCATTAAATCATGTTTGTTTTATCTTCTACATCCTTGATTCCATCCACCTGGCTCTCTGCACCAACACTCCTTTATTTTCTTTAAATAATATGGTCCCCATTAAGCCGTCCATACCACAAATGTCAAACAATTTCCTGCACAGGGGTTATTCTCCGCATTCCCTTTACCTTTACTGTTGCTCTGTATTGACATGATGCAACAACATACAATTTCCCTTGACATTTCCCTCATCAGTCATAATTGGGAAGCATTGTCCAACATTAACTTAAGGTCACCGTACTCACTAGAGTGCAGAGTCGTTCAGCTCAAACTCATAACCTCTGGTTGCGGCCATTCTCACGCCGTGGTCGGCCCACAGAGCACAGAGGGCGTGGGCCACAAAAGGAAGCAACTCCTGGTCCTCTCCAACACACTGGCTGCAGGATAGAATGGCGCGGGCATGCACCTGTTTGGGAAAAGATTTAAAACAACATTACACCGTTTAGCTAGATAAACTGCAATGAAAAAGCTTCTCCCCTCATGACTATTAAATGGTGATACATATTGCCTATTTTAGATTTACAACATGTAAATGACTTATTACTTAATTTTCTTAATGTCTTGGAACCTTTTATGCTCTCCTTGTATTCCATTTACTCATTTATGATCTGCAGCCAGACGTGACATCAGGATAAGACAAATTTACTTTGGTATTAGAAATATATGATCCAATCTCAACACGCATTTCTGTTAGAAAGAAGAGTCCAAATACAAATTTCAAAATGGCAGATGACTTTGACAGACATAGCATGGTCCAATGGTTTAGATGATTATTTTTTTCTTATTTTAAAATAAAAAAACATGTCAGAGCATTTAATTTGTCCCTCAAAAGCAGCTTTACTACTACTACCTACAAACAGTATGACTGGCTCAGTCACACACAGCTATCAGGCCTATTCTTATTTAACCTGTTGATATCAGCCATCCCATGGGCATGTGACAATTGTATTAGTCTTTCTTCGAAGTACCTGCACATTATAAGCAATTGGGAAGTGACAATTCTTGAGATCTGAATGACGTACACCATTCCCAGTTACAATCATAACTATAGACTCAGTTAACACTTATTTTTGACCAGTCGCCAGTAGAGTTCATCTACTGTACTCCAACAGCACAATACAGCAAAAGTCCAGTTCCATCAGAAAGGGACCAGTAAAATAGCTTGTCCTTATCAAGTCTATCCATAAAAACCTGGAGGGTTTTAAAAAAAACAAACTACACAATAAAACTAAAAATCCATCATTCATTCTTACAGATTCTGTGTCAAACAGCTTAAAACACACAACTATGCTAGAACTACACTTTCCATGTTTGTTGGATGGTACTGTGACATTTATTATGTGTATTCTTGAGCTGTTGTGGCCCAGCAAGGGGACACAGTTCAACATGAACACTGCAGCTGGAGAGAGCTCACAGTCATAATAGGATGCAAAAGGGATGCTGAATTAGCCAATGGGAAAATTCTGCATGGAGCCCTTTAAGAGTAATCTCTAGAATTACTCCAAAAGGAATACAATGACACATATGTGAGCTCACCTTGTTGTTTGTGTTAGAAAGATTTATCCGCAGCACGCCCATTCCTTGCAGAACGATCTTCATAGAGGTCAAGAGGTTGTCTAATACAGCAGGCTGTGAGCAACATAATACTTTTCTAATGTTCCATTATTGATACAGACATTTTTTTGGCCTCCTAAACTCTACATAAACAAGAAATAATTGAAAAACAAATCCATAGTTGTTCATTACCTTGAAACTAATGAGCTCCTGTTTGGAGAAACCACGACTGTAGATTATCTTTATCTGTTTGATCACCGTGCTCTTCCCACTCTCTGCAGCTCCTAACACAAAGAGAAATCATTTCAATTAAAAATGTCAAACACAATGAAAATTTTAACATTAACTTACCAAGCATGAGGATTTTGACTACATTCTTCTCAGCTTGGGCTTGTGCACAAATGTCTTGCTCGATTTTAGAGTTATTCAGTTTTGCTTTTTTGCCCTCCTCTGTGATATCCTGAGGGCACATTCCCATGCAAATCTAAAAGAAAAATTTTTTTGTTTGATCTGGTGAAACATCCAAGGCCAAAAATTTAGTTATCTAGTGTGTTCAGAGGAAATTTAATTTAACAAAATTTGGAAAAGTGTCCAAAGTAAGTATCACATTCACTGATAATAAGAAAGAAGTAAAATAATTACATAAATTATAAGGGTAAAGCTGGCCAAATATTCCTCGATACCACACTTTGGTAAAATCGTCCATATATGTAATGTCAACATAATTCATGAAACATATTCGAAACTACTATACCTGCAAAGGTTGAGGCAGTATATTCAAACAGCAAAACATCCCTCTTTATTTGATCTTCGCGTGAAACCGCTAACAAGACAATGGAAGTTTATTTTGTTTGTTTTTTTCCCCCTTTTTTAAGTTAGCGAAAAACGATGTTCATTAGCATAATTGTGGACACGTGTGCCTAGTGGAGCGGTTCACCGGAAGTCAAAATAAAATTTCCTTAAATTAGCTTCCGGTTTCGGTGAACATATTCCTTCGTCATTAATATTGTGAGAAAGTAAATCTTCGGCTCATTACTGCTTATTTAAATATACTATATTGATGGTTTAAGTAATGACTTGGCAAAAAAAGAGTTTTGATAAATTGAATCACTATATACCAAGAATTGTATTATTACAAAAAGCAGCAGTAGGCCTACAGTCGATGATAAAAAATGTTTCTAACAAACAGATGAGACTTAAGTAAATAATATTGCCCAAATACCTAAATGGCCCAAACTTAAAATTGGGTAACATAAACATACATTTGCCATAGATACAACAAGTAGCAGTGGTCTCTCTGCCATGTCGGGGTAGGCAGGTGAAGTGGGGAAGTGATAGCGGGGGGAGTATAGGAGACGTGGGCCTCTCCTGCTGTTGGTGGAGGAGCCTCGCAGCGCTGGGCCGGTATCTGCTGTTCCGGATCAGCGCAGTTGCTCAGACCCCAGGGGAGGGTCTCAAACCCTGGCAGAGTTAAGTAACTATTTTTAACTTTACTTATGGGGGTGTGTATGTGATTGGTTTTAAAGTAATGGTGCGACTGCTGTGAGGCTCAATCGGTGTAGCACAGCCAGGAGGCTTAAATAGGGGTGCGGTGGTTTGGGGTCATATAGCTGGACCGGGGGGGCTTACCGGTGTGGATATTGGCTTGATGTGCTCCAGAAGCTTTAGGAATTGCGGTGGGTTGCTGTGAAGTGCGGTGCATGTTGTTGCCTTTACCTTAAAGAGTGTAGTGGGTTTGTAGTGTGGGTTTTCCCCTTTGGCTGGGTGTGTATGATGCTCTCTCTTCCTTCCCCTGACTCCTAGGTTGCTGGGCTTGGATGCGGCTGATGGCTGTGTTTTAATCTATGAATTTGACTAAAGTGTTATCTTCCTAATTATTGGTGTCCGGTATCATGTCTGTGGGCTTCCCTGAAGGTTTCCCTACAGAAAACTGAGTTATTACGCATGTTTAGTACGGGAAAACTTTCTTTTAAGTCATCACAATTGCAGAAAAAGTGCTCTACCAAATGCTGTGCTGAAGGGACAGTTTAAGGTGTATGTGTATCTGTTATTGCGGGATTACTGCTACATTATTACTATGTTTGACTAATGGACATTTATTTAGTCTGTGGCTAAATCTAGTACAATGTCTTCTTTTATGAGATTACAAGGTTAGAATAAAATATCTTTGAAGAGCTCACAGAGCTTTGCTGCCTATTAATGACTGTAATTATATTGGCCTGACATTTACCAAACTCTTGAGTGACTCATGTTGCTAAATTCAGAGCAGATAATCTTTTTTGATCAAAGGTCACTTGTGCGTTATTAGCATGGCCTCCACCTGTATACGCCTCATGTACCCTATTGCTTCCTCATTTAACCCTTCTGTGCTATAGAAGTCGAAATACATGGCAAAAGAAAATCTCCACACACATTTTCTGTCAAAGTTAAAGCAAGAGATGAAGCAGCTTTTTAGAATCATATTATTATTATTATTATGATCATCATTAGCAATAATATACTATAATTAAATCAGGTCTATTTGTTATCCGGGAGCTGTCAGTAACATGGAGATCATAGCTTACACTCAATACATTCCAACTCAACACATAAACATACCATTACGCTTTAAAATATGGGACCATCTATACAGCAGTTAATGCAGAGGAGGTGAGTAAAATATACATCTACAAAAAATATATTATTTAATTCCATTTCATATAGACACACAGGTTAAATCATTCAGGACTCAAGTGACACAATAAAGTCTACTTCATCTTCAAGTCAACAATACTTTGCATTTGTCATATTTCTCTTATGCAAGAAATGCAATGAACGCTAAAGGTTAAAACTGTAGAATTCTCTCTATACCATCTTTACTCAAAGGAGTGTTGGTTTTAAAAATAATTGCATTCAAAATGCCAGACTTTCAGGTCTTGACAGTGTGCAGTTTGAAGTAAAAAAAAAAGAAGAAAGACTATTATTAAAACAGAACAGTTCTGCTGATTTCAGACCAGTCAGTGCAGAGGGAAGCAGTACATGGTTGCACAGTACGAGGTCCAGAAAGAGTCAAGTTTTAGCAATATCTTACTTCTTACTGGCATTACAGAAGATCAGGGACAGATGTTCCCTGGCTTTTAGTGGTTACAGCAACCTGCAGAGAGCCTGCAGTCACAGTATAATAATTACATACATACAGTATATATACACAGATTGATTAGTAGTGGGGCTACTGTAAGCCTGTTGCTGGGAAAAAAGCAGCAACAATCCCATAGAAATTATATATCAAATCACTTCCCTGTTTTGTAATTAAATGCCTTAACCAAATTTTCACACTTCATGTGCACAGAACCCATGATGAAATCCAATCTTCTCTGCAGGCAAAAAAATTGTGGAGGAATTTGGTAATATCCAAAGACATAAAACAAACATTTTAAGATGCGGTGACATCTTCTTAGTTCTGATTTATCATTCATATTATTTTGACCACAAGTAGTACACCTGTTGATCCCACAGCAGACCACCTGGCATTACCGAAAGCCTGCTGTTATTAGCCAGGACCATGTGCAGAAAAGTGCCATATCACTTACAAAAGAGCTCATTTAACTGTACAGGAGTTTATGTGAGTTGAGTTTGTCAGTGTTAACGCCACAGTTGGTGACGCCTACAACACAGCTTGGGCTCTTTGTTTAGTCTTATCTTCCTCTTGTCGCTTCATGGCCTGGATCACAGCGATCTCTTTGGCCTCCTTTTTCTGGTTCCTCGCCTCAAATAGCAACCTGATATAAAGGAAAGAGTAAACAATCAGAAGAAGCGGACGCTTAAGCTTTAATATATTAAGTAAGTCATCCAAATTTTATCTGCAAGTACAGGAGATATATTATAAATTGAGATGTAGGCACCTGTTTTTGATTATCCTTTGCACTATAGCATCTGTAGTGAGGCTGTTCCCGCTATCAACCATACGCAGGATTCCTTTTCTCCTCGGTTCCTGAGCGTGAAGCAAAAAAAGATGTAAAAAAATCATAACTGCAGACTCATGAAGTGTTTCTTAAATATGGCTAACTGGTTTCTTACAGCGTATGGGTCAGATCCATCCTTGTCAGGATATATTTCCGTTTTTCCATGGCAAACAAGATCCACCTGAAGATACAAGGTCAATATACTGAATCAACACATTCATTTCTAATTCTGATTTTCTTTGTGGTGAGAAGCTATTGTTGTGTTGTGTTTACCTTTAAATGGTCCAGCAAATCTTTTGTGACTGCAAAAGGTGCACCAATCACAACCTCCGACACATACTGTAACAAATAAACATAAAATCCACATGAAGCAACAAAGACACGTATATGATGCTGAGTACTGTGCTGACTGAGAAATCTTAATAAGAACATACTCGACAAGCCAAGACGCTCAGTGTTCTCTCGTGGATGTTCATGATGGGGTAGTTTTTCCCTTTGTAACGATTCACCTCCTGAGAAATATGAACATTATGCATTAAAGTCCAACAACTAAATCAGAGGGGAAGTAAATGCATCACAGGGACTTAAAAAGAGCACAAAAGCCTCACCTGGTCAAAGTGCAACCCCACTATTATATATGGCTTTTCTGCAAGCTTGTGTACTGCCTCAAGGAAGTCCACATGGCCAATGTCTGACAGACTAATCAAGGATGATTGTATCTGACAATAACTTTTCACAGGACTGTGATCAGTTTCTAGCCCCGAAAGGTGAGAAAAATTCAACTCAGTGCACAGCACAACTTGCTTTTTAATACATACACTAATTATCTATCTGCTGTAATTAATGCACCACCTGCTTCAGCAGTAAGCAATGATGACTGGGTTATCAACCTGTAACACATACTGAAAAGGAGGTCAAAGAGGAGGGAAGGGATAGCCATCAAATTCTCAGGCATCAGATTGGTATTTGAGCCCAAACTTGACCACCGTCCTTTTTTCCACTTTACTTAACATCCATTCATAATACTGGGTTCATTTTAGATATTAAATTCCCTAATTATGTTTTGGAACACATTCTGGTGCTAAAACAATGCAGAGAACTTCTCCCAATATTTCTCATGTTGCCATGGCGAGGCATCAGTCCTGCTATCTTTCCATTTCAGTCCAAGTATTAAATCGATAGTGTATGTGCTTCCAGAAAGGTTGCGCCTTAGGTTTCGTCGTGCCATTCTTCATTTTTCACCACTTGGTTTTTTTATATATATACATATATGTAAGAGGTGTTTTGTGTTTTCTGAAATTAGATTCAACAAAATGTTTTCTTTTGTTTTTGTGTTTATTTCTATGTGCTTTCTGTTAAATGCTATTGTGTTATGCACCTCATGATTGCGGAACCATATGGACACTGGGACAATTATAAACAGCAGCTACAAAATGTTTCTCTCGGCTGGATAGATTTTTTTGATGAAAAGGTGGCAAAGTTTTTTTTACAGGAATAAAATAATGTTAAATCTGTGAAAGGATACGGAAAA
>JAVQJG010185212.1:0-13014 GCA_036024015.1 Craterocephalus amniculus | reverse complement strand
TTGCTTGACTGACCTGTTCTGATGAAAAAGCGGACATTTCCTCCTCTATCGGGTCTCCCCCTACCAGAAACGGCGCTTGCAGTTTAGCCCATTGATGCTCGCGCTTGTTTTGGTTTGGAGGTCTCGCGATACACGAGACTAGCGCTATAAACAGGTCGTAAATCCGTTTGGACAGATGTGCATGTTTCATCTGCGATTAGTTTTTTGCTTTTATGCTACTGAGATAATTACTTTTACTACATGCCTTTGAAGCCATGGTGACTCGCCGTCGCCTGTTCAAAACAAACCATAAGTTGCCTCTGCTTTATAACGGCCCTCTTCGTCTGTCATATATTTTCGCTATGGAGCTCCCCCTACAGCTTTGGGGTGGTACTGCATGGTTAACATACCCAGAGATACTGAGATTTGCCTTAACTCATCAATAACTTTCACATTTGTATTTGGAGTATTTTCATATCACATATAGGCTTATATTTAAACTATTTATGAGTTCTTCAGTATCATCAGGTCTAACACTAGAAGCATTAGTTGCAGGCGAGGCGTCATGAACAGGTTTCCACCGATGGGGTCATTTACGCCTGCAGATACAGGCTGATATTCGCTGCTACATTTTTTATTGGGTTTCCTCAGAGGGCGGTCCTGGGTGGGCTGGCTGCAGGTGTGGACGGATCCCAGGTGTGGTTTCCTCACAGCAGCGTCAGGCCAGATGTTAAGGTTTGTTTTACTCTTTTATGTACATATATCTCTACCTTTTGCGTGTCAAAAGGGACAGTCAGTAGGGACCACAGTTTATGTTTGCGTAGAGTGGGGTGGGGGCGGGGAAGGAGGACAGTTCAGCTTTACGTTCTGAGAGGGTTTTGTGGATCAGACGGAGGGATTTTATCAGCCCAGTTCTCCAGATAAAGCCGGAGACGGCGACTCAGACCGGCCACCGGTCCAGGAATAGAAAACAGAACGTAAACACAGCGACACGGACCTGTGATGCATTCAGGGCAGCTCAGACATCACAGCTCTAACAGGCTAGTTCACACAGTAACAACTACAATATCAGGAAATAAATCAGGATTAATTATATGTTTGGTGTCTAAGTGGGCTTCTTCACAGCTTCAATAAGTAGCAAAAATAATAATAATAATAATATCAAATTGTTATAAATATTCTGTTTAAAAATATCTTTAAGTAAATAAAAATATTTTGAAAATTCTGAAATCAAAATGTGATTAATTGTGAGTTAAATTGGGACAAGATTGACAGTACTACATTTTACATGATATTTCCATGTTTTAACTCTATGTGTGTGTGTGTGTGTGTGTGTGTGTGTGTGTGTGTGTGTTTACCTGGGTCACACTCTGTTCTGTTAATGGATTTTCATCCGCCTGGAAGACAAAACGACATCAAGACGTGTTGAAGAGAGAAAAGTTCCAGTAAAACACAAGAAGCATCGTTTTCGTTAGAAGTGGGAGCAGCAACTCTGCTTTCATGCAGTGGCATCAAACAGCTGGGAAACAGCTGGAAAACAGCTGGAAAACAGCTGATGGCCTCTGCTGGAAAACAGCTGGAAAACAGCTGATGGCCTCTGCTGGGAAACACCTGGGAAACAGCTGGGAAACAGATGGGAAACAGCTGGGAAACAGCTGGGAAACGGGAAACAACTGGAAAACAGCTGGGAAACGGGAAACAGCTGGGAAACAGCTGGGAAACAGCTGGGAAACGGGAAACAGCTGGGAAACGGGAAACAGCTGGAAAACAGCTGGGAAACAGCTGATGGCCTCTGCTTGGAAACAGCTGGGAAACAGCTGGGAGACGGGAAACAGCTGGGAAACAGCTGGGAAACAGCTGATGGCCTCTGCTTGGAAACAGCTGGGAAACAGCTGGGAAATGGGAAACAGCTGGAAAACAGCTGGGAAACAGCTGATGGCCTCTGCTGGGGTTCACACCATGCGGGTGCAGCGGCTGCAGGGTTAAAGACGTGGCTGCATGCTGGCTCACCCCACCTGTCTGCAGCTCACCCACTGCCTGCCTCCCTCACCCTGTCTACAGCAGCTGGCTCCTGTCTGCCTGCGCTTCTAGGTTACCGGTGATGTAATCAAACAGGACGAAGCCATAGGCTGGCTCTGACACAAGCTGGCGACAACCACAAGAAGAGGAGAGGTGAGGCCGCATAAACCTGAGCGGAACGGCAATGTTTTCATTCAGAAGATTCATGGTTTCAGCGTGAATGGTCGTCTTACCCTGTAGTTCACCTTCTGCAGGACTTGCTGGGGGTCACTCTCCAGAATCACCCTGGCAACAGCAGAAAACAACCAATCAGGAAAGACTTCTGCACAAACATGGTCTTAATGCATTTTATAGACAAAAACAGGAAATAGTTAGGTTTTTCTTAAAGATTTTTAAAGTTTTGACAAAAGAAAAAAAAAAAAAAACACAAAAATGTAAATAAAATCAAATGGAATCAAAAATACGTTATTAATCTCATTGAAATTGGGATGTCGTAGTACTTTCATTTTATTTATTTTCAAGAAGTAATCATTTTTAAATGATTTTTAGTTTTTTTTTCAAATCCCAGACGATGTGAAGAATGAGTCAGGACCTATATTTCGAAAAAACAAAACAAAAAAAAGACTGCACACCAGTCCCTTTTTAAGATTTATTTAGCAGAAACCATACTATATTAGAACCAAAAAGAAAAAGATTTTTTGGGAAATCTTTTTAAAAATGTTTTTTACTTTTAATTGGAGAACACAACACAGTAGCCAGACCATCATACTGTGCTTCCTATAACACCGACCAAGCAGAGTAAAAATGTAAAAGAAAAAAAAGGAAGAAAAAATTTAAGGAAAATTTTAGTTTTTTTAAATGAATCAATTTTAAATTCATGAAACAAATATTACTAATATTTATGTGGTTAATTTTTTTCTGCAACCCCTAATGCATAGTACATGATGCATGACCGACATTCCTTGCAGTAGTTTCCCATATTGAGAGGTTAAGGCTCTGACCAGCAGTCCAAGCGGTAACCTCAGGTTTGAAACGTGATGCGGAAGTGCAGTTCCCCCCTCCTCCACTAGGGGCTGGCTGAGCCAATTTCCATAGACTCTCATGGAAAAAAGAGCAACTTTCCAGCAGAATGAAACATGTTTACAGCCTGGTAAAAGGGAAAACATTCTCACGCATTCCTTTAGATGTTATGTAATCCTAGAATTCTTAATAATTAGGAATAGGTCGTTTTGATTGACAGGTGCCAGATATTTGGGAAAACGAGGCAGAGAGCAGCACAACCGTGGTTTTTAGCCGCTAACAGCACCTTAGCTTTAGCCCGCCTTCCTCGGTTAGCTGGTTAGCTCCGAGTTAGCTTTATTAGCTCGTAGGTCAGAGGGTGTCAATCACCTCCCACCACGCTCACAGCCCCCTCTCTGCGCCTCCTCGTCAGCCATTTTTGGGTTTTCTGGGGGTCACGGACCAAGATGGTGACGGTGGGAACCTCCCACTGAGCTTCTTTTCTGCTCATCAGAAAGATCTGGGTCACGCGTTTTCAAGGTTCATCCATTTATTTTACATAACTCTACATATCTTCACTAATTCCAGTAAGACATCAGACCCATGTTTTTACGGTCAGAGTTGCCACTTCCACCAGGGAACCTGGTAAACTAGCAGGCTACTCTGGACTAACAGTGACCGGACATGCTCGTCTTACCCTCCATCGATGATTTCATCAAACACCAGGAAGACTCCGTCCATGTTGTCCAGCAAACACCGGCGCTCCACGTTTTTCCTGCGGCACATACATCATCCTTTCACCGATTGGACACCAGAACACGTGAACACCCCGCTGACTGCTGCGCTGTGAAGGGTCACACTCCCGCACCCCGGTGGCGGCTTCGTGCTCGTAGAAGGAACTGATCAGCTGATCAGTCTGCAGAGGCACCTGGGCCACTGCTGGGGGGAGACAGCTCTAACTGGACTAAACTGGGTCAGATCATACTAAGACAACATGACGTTCTGTGTCAACAGGTAACAGTACACCTGAGCAGATAGAATTTCATGTAGCCCTTTAAAGCCCATCCCAGTCTAATTTTTATAATCAGAAGTACTTATTTAGCCCTTTAACAAAATGCGTAAGACAATAAATTCTTTTTTGGGGGGGGCTACATCTACCATTCATTACCATGTGACAGGTCTAAATGAATACAGTGCAGTCTTCTGCTTCCTGGCACCCATTAGGGGACAGAGGACAAGTTCCATTTTGTATTCTGCAGAGTTTTGAGCAAAGTTTTTACCATAAAGTGATGCGAAATGTCTCAGAAACATGTGTATCAAATATGGTACGTTTGGCTTTATAGGGTAGGAGTCCCCCAAGGTTCCGTCCTGGGCCCTCTGCTGTTTATTAGACAGGCCTTTGGAGTGTCGTGGCTCATGTGGAGAGTTCTGGCTAACTGTGGGGCCTGTACTACGAAGCTGGGTCAACATACCCGGGATTTCTCTCTGTTACCTGGGCTGACTTACCAAACATCCCTTTATTACAGTCCAAACGTTTTGGGCAGCTTCCTCCTTTTCCTTCATTTTTCTTCTGACTGTTACCGACGCAAATAGAGTTATGAGCGGATTTTGACTAAAGTTTAAGTTTCAGATACTAAGAAAGAAGTGGTTTGATTTTTGGAGTGATCCGATAATTATCTGCATCTAAGGATTAAAAAAAGATTCTGAGGAGATTGGATCATTTTACCTTTAGTGGAGTTTAATTAAAAATAACGCCCAGAGTCACTGGCAGTAAATAAAAAAAGGTGATGAGGTCTGCGTCCTCCGACTGCTTCTAGCTTCATGACTTCTGCGTGAGCGTGCTTGTGTTGGAATATTAATTCCTGCTTCTAGTTCTATGTGAGACTTATTATTAACCTCGTTTTTTAAGATGCAGTCCTGGTGGAGTTTACCGGACTTGGGAACAAGTAAAGAAAAAAACAGGACAGGTACTAAGAGATCTGATTGGTCAGGAGGATGGAGCTTCCTACTCGCTGATCTCTGATCCAGAACTTAGCCTGCTCCGGCCAGGTTAGGCGTCCAGCAGAAGTTAATGGGGTGAATTACCCCGATCAGAAGTGAACCGGCATCATAAGATGGAAAATCCCGGGTTAACCATGAAATTCCTTTGATTAGAGAAAATCTGGTTTCGTAGTAAAGGCCCGTGGACTGTTGTGTCTCATTGTGTTGTGTTGGTCTGATTTTATTTTAACTGGTTTTAGTTTAATGTAGTTATTTTTATTTTTATACTTTATTTTTATTTTAATGTCCTTTTTTATAATATTTATTTCAAACCAGTTTAACTCAATATACATTGTGGCACTTTGGTCAACTGTTGTAGTTGAAGTTCATTATAAATAAAGTTGTGTTGCATTAATATAGACATGCTCCCACTGGGACAGATAATAAACAGCAATAAACGTGATGGACTCAGTAAACCTGCCCCGGTGATGGACTCAGACCTAAATGTTGAAAACCAAATGAAGGGAAAATCAAAGTTTGTATTCTATCATCTTCGGAATATATGACGGATCTGACCTGGAAAACTAGTCCATCTTTTAGTCGGGTTGATTACTGGAACAGGATCTTTACAGAAAACCTGCAGCTGATCCAGAACCCTGCTGCTCCAGTCCTCACTGGGACCAGGAGACTAGACTGCATCAGTCCAGTTCTGAGGTCTTTCCCCTGGCTGCAGGTCCGTCGGAGGATAGGCCTTAAAGTTCTGCTGCTGGTCTATAAAACTCTGAATGGTTTAGGACCAGAACAAATGAGAGACCTCTGGACCCAGTATGGACCCAGCAGACCCCCCAGTGTGGACCCAGCAGACCCCCGTCAGGTCCTCTGGTGAGACCTGCAGAAGCTACTTGTAGCTTCTATGCTCCACAGATCTGGACCAACCTGTCAGAAAGCCTCAGATCAGCAGAAACAGCTTATTTAGATTCTCCTGGTCTCTGCTGGATTTTATCTTTTAGCCTTGAACTTTACACATGATCATGTTTTCCATCTGTTGTCCTTCATTATTCTTTATTTAGATCTTTTATTTCTTCTTCTGCATGAAGATTAACGATTAAAAATCATATTCTTTCATTTCTGTTTTCATAAAATATGACATTTTTGCAGATGTTTAAATCTCACTCTCAGCTGGTTACGGAGAGTCATTTATTGCATCTCAATCTCCCCACACGAAATGTCTGCTTTAATTTACAAATGCTGCAAAAGACTCAAAGGATTAAAGACGGAACATCTCACTGTGAGATGACAGCAGCTCCCCATTTATATTCACAACTGTCCCATAAGATTACCTCATAATAACACAAAGTCTCTGTGTCTCACAGTCTGGATTACATTTTCACCAGTTCCTATAGCAACCGCATCAACCACTGTTTGGCCGGTAATGCAGCAGGCAGGAAGGTTCTCCACATGCACAAAACAGTTTTAAACAAGCAAACGTTATTTATTTTGCCTCCATTTGTCAGATATGTGGTTTTCCTTGTCTTACGACATGATGAAGCTCCGGTAGAACCCATGTCTGGAAAACATAATCTGACTTTTCTGTTTATTGGCACAATAATAAATTAATTCAGTTATAATTAACTCATTTAACTTTATTTTAAGCTGGTTGCTAGCCACAGCGGGAAAAAGGACTGCAAGAAGAAACATACCTGAGGATGTGAGAGAGAGACTCAAACAGACAGTTCAGCACCGCCATCAGCATCAGCTAGCAAGGAAGAAAGAAATACAGGAATCAATAAAAGCAAAGACGTAAAAGCAACATTAAGCAGCTTCGTAAGCCAACAATGAACAGCCATGGTCAGCCACAGATACAGCTAGGATGCAGATGTAGCTAACATGGCTAAACAACTACGGCTAACATACAGCTATGAACAGTTTTATTGAGTTTATTTTTTTAACATAATCATAAAAATTCTCTTTAAAGAAATTAAAATAAAAGACAAAGCGAATCAAAAAAGAACAAGAACAAAGAAATCAAGCGAGCAGAATTATTTAGTCCACTTCTTTCTCCGTTTTCTCCTCTTTCCTCATGCAGAATTGCTCATCTTACTTTGGTCCGAAAAAAAGAAGCAGGCAGAAGTAAAAACTATTCAAAGCTCCCAAAAACAAAACGATAAACATAAAAATTGTAAAGCAAATATACGCAATATAACTAGGGACACGGCTATGGCTAACGTGTAGCTATGGCTAACGTGCAGCTGTGGCTAACGTGCAGCTGTGGCTAACGTACAGCTATGGCTAACTGAGACCAAGGGTAATACACACGGCTGTGGCTAACACACAGCTATGGCTAATGTGAAGTTATAGCTATTGCACTGCTACGCCAAACACACCACTATGAATAAGCGCAGGTATGGCTAGCGCAAACCGCTCAGGCTGAAAAACCACCAATACACAGAGACGGCTAACACACAGCAAGGCTAGAATGCAGCGAAGCTAACATACGAATCTGGCGAATATCTAGCGTGGCTAACACGGGCTAACATGCACGCACCACAAACAGCGCCATCTAAACGTCAGAGCATCATGTTGGTGATATGCTACGTATTTGCTAAAGTTTATAAAGGGTTAGCTTTGTTAGCACGTAGCTCGGAGTTTGATGGCTGTCAATCATCCCTCCCCGCGCTCACAGCCCCCTCTCCGCGTCTCCTCGTCGGCCATTTATGGGCTTTCCGACAGTCACAAGATGCGTGCCACGATGGCGGAGGAAGGAGCCGCCCAATGAGCTTCTCTCAGCTCATCAGAATCCTCCGGGTCGCCTGGTTTCAGGGTTTGTCCGTTCTTTTTACCGTCTGTGTCTGAAACCCTCCTCAGCCTGAACCCGGGGCTCAAACCAGCAACCTTCTTGCTGTGAGGCTGCGGCGCTAACCGCCACGCCACCGCGGCCCAAAAACGGGTCTGACAGTTTATCTCAAGCTGCTGTGATGTTCATGTCCGCCGATGCAGCATCGTCCATCAGACACATGCTGCCGGTTTTAAACGGCAGCAGCTTCTTATTGACATGAATTTAACTAAATTATTTAACTAAACTAATAATTATTATAAACATAAGAAAATGATAAAAGGACGGGGGAGGAGAATGTTATGCTAGCAAGACGTCCTGTTAGCTCCTGCTGCAAGGCATTCTGGTCTATATTGACCCGTCTAGAGACCATCGATGCTCGCTACTTTTCAGGATGCGTTGTGGGTAAGTTTGAGTGCACCAATTCTTTCCTTCTCGACATTCGGGCCCCTTACAGGATGGCCTTCATCATGTTTCTCCTCCTCTTCCTCAGCAGCTCCCTGCTTAGAGGCTGGACTGGTTTACTGGGCCCAGTTAGCGCAGGCTGGACTGGTTTACTGGGCCCAGTTGGCACAGGCTGGACTGGTTTACTGGGCCCAGTTAGCACAGGATGGACTGCTGTGGGTTGCATGATGTGTTTGATGTCATTGGATGAAAGTTGGACTTGGATTAGGAGGACTGCCTCTGAAAAAGTGAGCTGAGATGACTTTGTTGTGAATTGTCGCTGTATAAATACAGCTGCGCTGAATGCATGGCAGTATGAAGGAGAGTGTTTCATTCATGGTTTCTCAACGATTAGGAAAGCATCCATATTAAACATTTTAACTGAAAACAAACCAAACCGTGCATCGTAAAGTAATAATAGTATAATTTTATTAACTTTTCACATGATCAGCATTTGAGTGGGCGTGGCTTTAAAGTTTGGCCCCTGAACTCCAGTTTATTTTGTGGAAAAAAGGGAAAATCAGAGTGAATCTCACCTCGTTTTCCTGAACGCTTCCCACCACGTAGAAGAAGAGATCGATGCTGCTCTTATAGACGATGGTCATCCCCTCCAGGAAAGCGATCTCGTCTGCAGAGCAAAGTTTGCACGGTCATGGACTCATTCGTTCTCATTGAACATGTCCACTGTTCCACATGTCTGGTTTGTCCAGGTGCAGCTTTTCCAGCTAAACCGTGCTGCAACCGTTCCCAACAAGCCGTACTGGTTCAGTCTTTTTGTCACTGGACTGGACTGTAACATGCTAACTGCAGCCCAGGCGGGCGGAGATGTGTGGATGCCCATCATCCTCCTGGGATCCCAGACTCCAGATAGTCTGGAAATGACCTAATAACCCATAGTTGCTGATGTCTTTCCTCCTTGGCATCCTGTGAACCTTTCCTAAAGGAGATCACACTGATGATGATCAATAAACCAGTGTATTGATCAGGAGCTCATAAACCTAGCATTAAAAGTGTACTTAACCGCACAGAGATCCTTCAATAATTGATTTAAAAAAACATACATTTTTTTAATTAAAAAATATTTCCTCTTTTAAAATTAAAATAGTATTTTATCACAAATCAAAATCTGTCTTTAATTTTATTATTAGAAATATATAAAAATACACCAAAAATCTATTTCGATTTTGAAATGAAAAATTGAAAAAATAAATCTGAATTTATTACTTGAATAATTAAAAATATTTAATAAAAAGAAAATAATTCACCAGAAATTTTGTATATTTTTTCTTGAATCAGGCTGAATTTGTTGAATCTTAAACCCGATGAAGATCTGATGATGGTAAAGACGGTGAACTTAAGTTTCATATGACAAGGATGCGAAGAGGGGAGGAGGTGAATGTAATGTAGAAATATGAGGTTAGAAACATGGGAGAAATAGAAAAACCCAGAGGAGGAGGAGGAAGAGGAGGAGGACGGGGGAAGTAAGATAAAAATGGAGAGAGAGTGCAGAAAAGGAGGAATGGAGGAGGAGTTTAGGACAAAGGGAGGGAAGAAGCAGCGATCAGGTATCGGCATGTGAACCCTCCAGGAAGCAGGTGCTGATCAGGTTTCTGCTCCAGGTTTTAGATGGTACCAGCCGGCTCCGGTTCCACGTGGGAAACTGGGCTTCAGGCTGCGCCGACACTGGAGACGTGTGTGAGCGCTCACTACAATGCAACCAGGGGGCGGGACGCAGAAAAAGAAGAAGCACTTACTGTCGGCTTTGTGCGTCTTGTTGAAAACTTTGCTCTCAAAGTTCTTCTGCTCCTTCATGGAGGGATAAAGCTCCAGGTCGTAGTACTGAAAACATGGCAAACACACGTCTCACATCTGAAGAAACGCCACACCACATCCGTTTCAGCAAAAACGTACCTTTGACACGAGTCTGTTTCCGTCATTATCCAGGATAAAGGCAGCTTTTACCGTGTAGAGGGACGGATCCTGTAACAACAGCACACATGAGGCTGCTGATCCACCCGTCCTCCTGCATCTCTAACCACACCAGCTCGGGAAATAATGTCATTATTATTATTTTTATTACTATTATCATTATTATTATTATAATGTATTATTTATACTGTAATTTATATATGTAATAAATCCGCCCCTGCATGGTGGAGGTAACTCAGATGTTAAATTTGTGTAGCCGGCTAAAAACCGCGGTTGTTCTACTCTTGGGTTTGTTTTACTGGATATCTGACACCTGTCAATCAAACAGACACGCCCCTAATTACAAAGAATTTCCCTAGTGGAGGAGGGGGGAACCGCTGCCCCTAGTGGAGCCTTTTAGAACCATAATGTGTAAGTGTAGGGTTAATATACTTTCTTATGCTACTTTTGAATGAAACAAATATTTAATTTGGAGCAACATAAATCTTTTTAGTTTAGTCTTCGCCAGTCGGGCGGGGCGATATTGCAAATTTTGGTATCAATCTGATACCAAGTAAATCCTGCAGACGATAATGTATCACGATAATGACACCTTCTGCTTTACAATCAATTAATCAATTTAGCCTTTTATAATTGATCATGATTGCGATAATAGTAAAGCACAATATAAAGGATTTAGCTAATAAAACATTTTTAATGAACAAACTGAACAGCAGAAGTTTAATTCTGAGTATTTTATTTATAGAAAATACAAAATAAAATCAATAATTTAACATAATTTCAAAATAACTGATATGCTCTTTCATCTAAGAGTTAGAGAATAATAATCAACAACATAAATTAGCTGAAAAAACACAAAACCTGCTGTTCAGTCTCTGTCATATTCTTTTGGCACCATAAAATCCTCTACTAGAGAAGTATCTATATCATCACCCTGGTATCGATCAATACTGATACCATCCTTGGATACGATATTCGGTCAGTCTGCCCAGTCCTATTCTCCAGTCCCATCCTAAACCCACCCGACCCGTCACATGTTAACAACGGAAACTTTCCCCTCCTCATCATCTACTGGATCTGATTCCAGATTTGGATCCAGATTTGCCTTCCAAAAACCAAAAGCACAGCTGGAAAGATGTTGGATATGGATTAAACTGCGTGGAAGAGCAGAACCCATCAGAGCTACGAAAAACTACTTTGTTCCAAGGTCAGAAGTTCCGACAGAGTGTTAGCTTCAGGAAAGTGGTGGAATATAAATTAAAAGTTACTTTATCCTCCTCATTTCTGAAGATTGTGATTGTTTTCCAGCCTTGCATTTAGGAAATGGTCCTCGGCACACCTGAATCAGCCTGTCATGTTCTGCATGTTGACTCATTCTTTTGAGTCAGGTGTGATGGAGCGGGAATACATGGAAACCTGCTGGACTGGTAGGAGCAGAAAGAGTCATGCAGGGTGATCCACCTGGAATATCACACAATTAACTGATAGTCGGCTGCTGCATCTGATGTTCTGGTCCACATTCCTCTCCGCTGCTGGCCGGAGGCAGTTTACCAGCCCGTCTACTTGCATATGAACCACCTGACAGAGGAACAGCACCGTGCAACGGCACAGGAACCAGGCTGTTTCTCCGATGAAACTTTGCAACACAAACTGCATAGAGGAGAAATATCAGCGGAATCGCACATATATACACAAACACACATCGAATACATATTATATATACCTAGCAGGTTCATGCCTGGGGACAGTGTCTCACAGATATGAATTATTTAGTCAAGATTTCAACCAGTATACAGACAAAGAGAACATATTTTTAATTCATTTTAAAATAAAAGGTAAAAAAAAGGTGAAAGCAAAGTGTCTGAAAGTCTTTTTGACATAAGTGATGAGGTCATCAGTGATGAGCATTTGAATGTATCACCACGGTTGAACACTGCCCCCTGCTGGCTGATCAGGAGGGACCAAGCTGTCCATGATCTGCTGCCTTTCTCACTGAAATTTGCTGGAGACGTTTTAATAATCAGACCAAACCAAATTCTTCATGATGAAAATGAAGCAGGTGATTACACAGATTAAGGAAAATCAGCCTTGGAGCATTTTATGATGCTTCTTTATGTAAAAAAGGGCCTCAGTACCAAGTAGTTCGCTCCCTTTAGACAATTAACTCATCAACCGAACGTTGTTGTCTAAAGATTTATCTCTGCTTTATCCCCGCCACCATGTCTGCAAACAGACCCAAATCTGAGTCTGTATGTTTCTGATGAATGGATGAAATTAAAAACATCTTCTCACTTCTTATTGGGGAAATTATAAACATAATTAATTTAAGTTAATTATTTTTTTAAAGAGTTTCATTAATTAATTTAAAAGGGAATTGAATGATCATCTCCTTGTTTGGCCTTTTTATTGCATGAAAACCACAAAGACAATAATATAACAGTAAGATGAAAGGTTTAAAGTTCAGATACTACAGAAAGCCGATAAAGTTTGAACTTACATGATCTTTCTAGCTATAAGTAGACTACGTAAATGGAAAGAGACTAAGAAACTTTTGTCAAAATGTATGTATGTTTTAAAACATGGTTGTAAAGCAATTTTGATGACCCCACTTTTATTCACTTTGTTTCAATGCACCCAAAATGCTGATTCCATGCACAGAAATGTCTGGATGATAAAAGTGACCTCGCCTCAGTGCAGACATGCCTTAGATTTTTATCAGTCACACAGGCCCTGAGCAGTCAAAGCCTCTCTAAACCCCTTGTTCTCAATGGGGACCATTTAGGGCCCATTTCTGATCACGCTGGAGATACTGTTACAAAAAAACACTTATC